>BQNB010031248.1:0-54145 GCA_026074375.1 Tanacetum coccineum
ATCCCCAGCGACAAGTCGCCCGGGATACCCCAGATTTGTCGCTGGGGAATATAGCAAATGTTGTAGTGATCTCAATAAATCTCCTTTACACCTCTTCTATACATAAAGTGTTTTCCCACATCAGAGTTTTGCTATTTGTGAGTTCGAGTTGTGCTAGCTGGTTTCTACAAGGCTAACATGAGGCCTATATATAGACTTCACAAGAATACAACTAAGAAAGAAACTACCCACTAACTCTTCCTAAAGAACCAGTACACACTACTGAGTAGTGGCCCATGCACTCTCAATGTCCAAAATAATCTGTAAAAGTAGCATACCAATTCAAACTATGAATTACTAACTAAAGCATACAAAACCATAGACTTATTAAACTAGAGCTGCTCCATCCATGCATACGTCAATCCGTTAAATAAACGATTAGCCCAACATTTTGGTTGTTAGCAACATTTTTTGTTTGTTTCCTATTTGAAGCATATATGTACTTTCATTTGGATTCATAATATAGGGACACTTTCTAGGAATTTTTCTGTATCAAATGTCAAGAAGCAGTTGCAGTGACTAGCATGTGGTTGAAGCATGCCTGGATGAAAATACTGCTTTCATTCTCATGTTTGTGGCAATTCCTTCCATCCTTTTGGCAGGATTCAGTGAAGTGTCCGTTCCATTAGTTGGCAAGAATTGATGAATTTCACAGACTTAAGTTTCTTTATCGCCACAGCTTTTGCTTCTGGTGTCATCCTCGCTACAGCCTACAAGTGATGTGCACATGCTACCAGATTACTCAACTTCACATTTACACAGGTACCGGAACTTGGAATCGTTTCACATTCAATCATCATTGGTGTATCACTAGGTGTTTCACAAAATCCAAGTACACTAACACCAGTGATTGGTGCATTATCTTTCCATCAATTCTTTGAAGGATTTGAATTGGCTAGCTGCATCTCACAGGCCAGATTCAGCATCCCTCTTTCGCCGTTAGTGTCATGTTTTTTTCTTTCTAGGGTGGCCTAGTGGTAAAAGGACTTGCAAGTGTCACACTAAAAGGTGTGAGGTCCCAAGTTCGATTCCTGCTAGGTGCAAACAACTCTGAAGTGGCCACGCAAACCTCCTGAAAACGGAGGACTTTACCTGGTTTGATTTTGTGTGGCGGTGGGTTCAAACCCCGTGGATTAGTCAGCCTAAAGAGCGGAAACCATGGTTACCAAAAAAAAAAAGATGCTATAACTAGCGGCATAGGCACAGGTCGCAGGCATCTCTTCATTTTGCAATCCTAAAACCCCAAAAGCTATGGTTATTGAAGGTATCTTGGACTCTACTCCTGCTGGAAAACTAATTTATATGGCATTAGTGGATTTAATTGCTGCTGAATTCTTGAGTAAAAGGATGAAAAGCAATTTTGGGGATAAGGTGTGTCTCTATAAACAATGTAACATATGTGTTGTTTCTAATACGTATCAGATTCTTGTCAATCTTGTATGTATATTCGATCCTGGAAATCATCATATAAACCTGTACAAAAGTGGTATCAGAGCTATGGTTGCAAGATTACAAGAAGTTGATTCAACTTTGATCAGAAAGATCAAAAGACACCAAGGGTACGCTGGGAACGGAAGAGTCTCGGTGTACACATATTTATGTTTTCAAAACAGAAACTACGCCTTGGATGTTGGCGACGAAAAGTGCACGATCAGAACCAACAAGTTGCAGAAATAGCACCAACTTCAATCACTCTTGAAGAAGAAGAGAACCCAAATCAACTGAAGGAACAAACGTAAGCATCAAACGAAATTTGTGACCGTTTTGCGTTGTGAATTCAGGAAAGCTAACAACAAAACAAGAAAGGAAGAAAACTCTTGACTTTTACGAGAAAAGCGTGGTAACAAGAGAAGTATAGCGCTAAGGTTTTTTGTGAATTCGCTATTTAACGCGACACAAGAAAAGAAAAGATACACTCGTCTCGTAATGAAGACGATGGTTAAAACTTTGGAAACCCGGTATAAACAGACACAAAGTAAAGAAGAGCCGCGGGGAATAACGCGGGAAAACGTTGTTGTGGAAGAAAATTGAAAACGTATACGTGACAATATGAAGTAGATGCGCTCATGAATTGTGTGGACGGAAGGTGTCGGACACACAAGAAACAACAACAACGGGAAAAAAATCATAAACAAACATATTTGTTTGTTTTGGTTATAGATACCATGAGGATAATCAAGGATTGGTGTGAGGGAAAAAACTTGCATTTTCGAAGTAAAGAAAAGGGCTACAACACAACTAGATCACTTGGGAAGGAGAACCTGAGAACAACTTTGGCCTGTTGGAAGGATACCGTGATTAAGAAGGGGTCTAGGGACGATTGTGGTTACGAAAGCAAGTCAACACACAAGAAGGAAAGAAAGACTTTTGTTGGGAACGACGTTTGAAGACCGACACAAAAGGTAGACAAGAATCAGAAACAAAGAGGGTAGAAAAGACTTCTGTGGGTTGTTACTTAGGCTAACACAAACGGATGAAGAAGCGGTCAAGGAAAGCGAAAAGGAGTACATAGGGATGGTGAAGATATGCTACGAGGACACGAAGAACGAAGCAGGAAAGGCCAAGGAACGATGTGGCCGGGAATAGATAGGGACTGCTTGGATAAAGGAACCACAACAGGCTTTTGCAAAGATAATGTTGGAAGTAGGGGATCACTAGACGGGAACTCCAAGGAAAAAACTGGACTGCAAGAGATTTGGTGTTAGTTTGGAAGGCAACATGGAAGAGACAACCGAGAAGAACAAGAGGAGAACTCGAAGAACAAGACTTAAACAATTAGGGGGGAATTGTTGGACGTTAATTGTAAACATGAATCTTGTTGATGTTTCATTTGTAAAAACACAAGCCAAAGGGCTGTTTGTGTTAGTTTGTTAGTTAAAATACCAATACGGTTATAGAAGTTATTTAGTTTAACAGAAGTTAGTATAACGGTTGGGACAGAAGAAGAAGGAGGACAGTCAATGGATCAACAAACCGGTTGAACGCTTATAAATAGATTTAGTCCATTTCATGTTTATAAAGGTGTGTCTCTGTAAACAAATAACATATTATTTGTTTCTAACGAAATAATTTCTTTTAAACTGTTAAGTTAAATATTTGAATCCTGGAGACTCATCATATAAACCTGTACAAAAGCCTAAAGAGCGGAAACCATGGTTACCAAAAAAAAAGATGCTATAACTAGCGGCATAGGCACAGGTCGCAGGCATCTCTTCATTTTGCAATCCTAAAACCCCAAAAGCTATGGTTATTGAAGGTATCTTGGACTCTACTCCTGCTGGAAAACTAATTTATATGGCATTAGTGGATTTAATTGCTGCTGAATTCTTGAGTAAAAGGATGAAAAGCAATTTTGGGGATGCTTTTAAAATTCTTTTTCTTGGGGCTGGATTAATGGCTTCTCTTGCAGGTTGGGCTAAAAAAGGACATATTTTTAACTTGTGATGTAATAAATCTTACTGCGTCCACCTTCTAGTTGTTGGGCAGTAATTGTTATAGATTATACATGAAACGTTAACACGTGAATGACAAAAAAGTTCTTTCTGCAAACTGTGGCCGTTGGTGTTAGTTATACAAAGATATAGAAGGATCACCAAAGAAGTTCTACAGAATCACACAAATGTACATATTTTTGCCTTGTTGCTCTCGTGAGGGTTCATCAAGCATGAATATTGGCTTTTTCATGTGCTTTCCTTCTAACGACCCAAAATACCATAGGTGATACAGTGTAACCTTTATCTCTCCTGGTTGTAGTGTATACGCTTGTGTAATAACAATATGATTTATATGACAGTGTAAAATCTTGGTTTCGGATATGTAGCTATACATGAAAACAGCATATGTTATAGCAAACAAAAATAATTTGAAATCAATATAGAAATGAATTAGTATAATACAATGAGAAGATTTATTTTGGGCCACGTCAATGTTACAGTTTACATACACAGAAAAGTCAAACACTTTGGTCAACTGATGCTAGTTAGCTAAAATACTAACTGACTCTATTACACCATCTAAATACGTTACATTATGTTGTGTTTGATTAAGCTGTTATGGAGAAGCAGGCAAGTCTTTGCTTGGTTGTGACACATGTTTGAAAATAGCTGCTGTAGTAGCTTCAGCGTGGTGTGTTTAGTTATGCACTCTAATGAGATATTTGTCATACCTTGTGTTATTCCCTAAATTCACTTGTCAGGTAGATCACCATTCAAACTGCCATTTTTCTCACCCATTGTATAGGATATGCCATGGTACAATTCTTGTTAGGTTTATGGAACCTTTCAAAAGTAGTATAATATATTCTCAACCCTTTTACTCTTTTTGAGATCTAGATGCTTTTCTAGTTTACTCCATCTGCCTCAAAATAACCCGTTCATGTGCCATTGTGTATTGGATATGCCAAGGTAAGAACAATATTATACGGAAGATCAAGAATCAGAATTTTATAGCAGTATTCAAATCATAACTTATAGTATTCAAATTAGCTACAGGAGAACATTATAAAAACTTTAACTTCTAACAACGAATCTTGATTCACAATTTCTTTGGTTTTCTTTGAAACAACACAATACTAGATTGAAGAGACTTGATGAATACATGTTATATGAAAGATGATTAACAAAAAAGAATTAGACTTATAGTGTGGCTAAAGTGAAAGCATGACAACATTATCTTTCCATTGGAAATTTAAGTTCTAAGTCTGGCTAAAGTGAAAGCATGACAACATTATCTTTCCATTGGAAATTTAAGTCCTCCACATTATCCTCATCGTTGCGACAAACACTACAGTTTAAGAATATATGCTTCATATCTCATTTTATTCGATTCATTTTTCGTATTGATGTCGTGCACGAATTTAAATGGTCTAACATATGTCTGAAGCCAAAACAACATAAAACCAATAATAGTCTTACCCTTACGTTTCAACGTCTCTTTGAAACACAAAAGGTCGGCAAAACATGAATCTGATGTTCGCTGCCAATTGTCATCAATCACACTATAATAACTTTATACAATGTGCGTAAAATGTTGTACAATGAATTTTGTTTCGAGGATATTCTTTGTGCACAAGAATATTTGCATAATTTCTCAGTCTATAAATTGCTCAGGAAAGAATGATATATAGTATCGTAAAACTGTGAATTAATTGAAAGGTTTTCAAATGTATGGATGCATTACTGGGCGATTACTCCTTTGGCAGTAGGTTTTCTTATTTCTACCGCCAAGGGAGATTTGCCCTGCAATTCATCAGCTACGATAAGTCACTTAGACAAGGTAAAATCCTTCCAAGGATAGCGTTTCAAGTAAAGATGGTATGTCTAAATATTCCTAGAAGAAATATTTTGATTAGATTTTTGTTTTGGTTATTCTGATTTATCATATCATCGCTTGTGGAATTAGTTCTATTTATTTACTTCAAGTTTGTTTCGTATATAGTGTTTTGGTTATTCTGATTTTATTCACTTAGATTTGAATTGGATTCAAATAATTAAGACCCATTTCCAGAATCTTTCTGTATCAAATGTCAAATAGTAGTGACTCACCAGTATTTGAAGCATGTGGATGAAAACACTTCTTAACTTCTCAAATTTGTGGCAATTACTCCATCCTTTTGTCTGGATTCATTAGAGTAGCCATTCTCTTGGTTGGCAAGAATTGGCGACTTCTGAAAGCAGACTCAAGTTCTTTACCGCCACTAAAGTCTTCGCAGCTGGTGTAACCTCACTACAGGTTTGGTGCACATGCTACCAGATGCCACATCGGTGTTATCTAACCCTTGTCTTCCTAAAAATCCCTTGGTCCAACTTCCACTTTTCAGGTTTCATTACAATGATGGCTGCTTTGACCACATTGCTTGATTTCATTATAGGGAAAACAAGAAAGCAGGCCCAAATTTACAGTATTAATCCGGATGATTTGGCCTTGGTTTTAGTTCAACCCGTTGGTTAGCTGCACCTCACAGGCCAGATTCAGCATCAATCCTTAGTCCAACGTTAATGGCTTGTTATAGAAGGTATCTTAAGTAAGAGGATGAAAAAGAATTTGGTGGATCAATTGGTCTCTTTTTTGCACTTTTTCTTGGACCTGGATTAATAGCTTCTCTTGCAGCTTGGGCATAAAGTTACCACATTTTTTACTTGTGATGTAATTAATCTAACTCGATCCCTCCTTCTTGTTATTTTGCCGTAATTACTGTAAATAACACATGATACGTGTATCATTAACAGACTAATGACACAAAGTTCATGTTTTAAAGTTTGTTTCTTCGTGAAATGTTCTCTTGTAGCTTTGGTAATTCTTTATAGACATGAATAGCTTAACGGGTTTTGGCCTTTTGTGTTAGATTTATGTTAACATGACCGATGTTTTAATGTAAGTGTTTTTAAGGATTAAAGTTTCATACGAACTGCCAAAATAATGTTAATGGGAAATTGAAATCGCCTAACGTATCAACTTAACTGAAACTTCTCTAATTTCGCAGAATGTCTCATTTCTGTACAAAAATGTCATTTTTGGTCAATATGTTTTATGTATTTTTCAAATCAGTCTGGATTTGTCAAACACTCTGATATATGGTTATTATTTTAAACACAAAAAACCAGAAGTAAGTGTGAAATATTGTTATGTTTTAGTAAATCTATTATCTTGTTATGTTAATTGTTCAATATAACATTTGAATTGTTGAATCCAAGCACACATGATATAACGTACAGTTCTCTTTGTTTGAAATGTTCTTGAAGAGCTAAAACACCATAGCTGATAAAGTGTAACCTTTGTTCCTCCTAGTTGTATTTTTTGCACGTGTGTAATAAGAATGCAATCGATACGCGCACAATACAGTGTAAGATTCTGGTTTCAGATTTATAACTATACATGAAAACTACATAGCACTATTTCTAGATACCAATGTAAATGATTGAGGATATCTGTCATGTCTTGTGTTATTCCTTAATTTCAAGATGTTGTGCGTATTGTAATGATACCAACAAATTAAAGCATACTTCACTTGTCTTGTAAAACTACCCGTAAAAACGCCATTCTTCTCACTCTTCATATATCGGATATGCCGAGGTACAATACTTGTTAGGCTTATGGAACCTTTCTAAAGTATAACATATTCTCAACGCTTTTACCCTTTGTGAGATCTAGATGCTTTTCTAGCTTACTCCATTCTCCTCGAAACAACCCGATCGTATACATTTGCCATTCTGTATATTGGATATGCCAAGGTACGGACGATATTATACGTAAGATCAAGAATCAGATTTAATAACAGATATATGAAACATTAACATTAAACTATTTTTTATATGTATAGGTCCCTTGATTAAATGCATTAAGTATTCAAACTAGCTCGTTAACTTAAATACTAGAGACGATTATAACAAGTTGAATGAAAAATATGATGATCATGATAATAAGTTAAACTTATAGTGTAGCTAAAGTGAATACATGACAACATGATCTTCCCATTGGAACTTTACGTTGTCCATTTTCCTCATCGTTGCGACATCCACTACAGTGAAGAATATATGCTTCATATCTCATTTTATTTGATTCATTTTTCATATTGATGCCGTGTACATATTTAAACAGTCTAACAGACGTGTGAATCCAAGACAACATAATACCAGTGATAGGCTTACCCTTACATTTCTTTGTCTCTTTGAAACACAAAAGGTCGGTAAAACATGAATCTGATGTTCGCCGCCAATTGTCATCAATCACGCTATAATAACTTTTAAACACACAATGTGCGTAAAATGTTGTACAATGAGAATTATATTGAGCATATTCCGTGTGCACTAGAATGTGTACATAAATTCTCGGTCTATAAATTGCTCAGGAAATAACGATAATATCGTAAAAGTGTAAATCAAATGAATGGTTTCCCAATGTAAGGATGCATTACTGGGCGATTACTCCTTTGGCAGTAGGTTGTCTTACATCTACCGCCAAGGGAGATTTGCCCAGCAATTCATCTACTACGACAAGGTAAGATCCTTCCAAGGATAGTATTTTAGGTAAAGATGGTATCAGTATGTCTAGATATCGCTAGAAGAAATATATTGATTGGATGTTTGTCTAGGTTATTTTCATTGATCATATCATAGCTTGTAGAATTAGTTTCATTTATTTACTTTATGTTTGTTTCTTATTAAGTGTTGATTATTGAGTTTGTAAGTTAACAGTTAATATATACTATGTCATAATGTATTTAGAAAAAAATATATAAGAGGACTTGTTTATTTGCTTTGAAACATAGCATGATGATTTAGATATATATCACCTAAAACAATAATATAACAATGTTTTTGGCAGTAACAAGAATGATTTTGGTTTTTTTTCCAGAAACACATTCTTTAAGATCAATTATCAATTTACAATGAAAAACCAAGCAAAAAGGTTCAGAAACATAATTAGTCATGTTTAAATGTTTTACATTTGTTTATGCTGATAACTTGTCGTATGTTAGATTCGATCCATTCTAATGAGGACACGGATAAAGTGGAAGAGCATGGAAGATTAGATGACTCAACTAGAGCATGCAAAGCGACACAAGTCCAAGAAAACGTGAATGGAGCATTAATTGTTTAGGGTCACCTCGTCGTGATTGAAGAAACTGCGAGTGATGAAGAAGTTTCTCTAATTCTTTGGAACTTTGAGCTAGCCGTACTAGAGTATTTTGGTTGTTTGCAACATTTTTTGTTTGTTTCCTGTTTGAAGCATATATATATTTTATTAGGATTCATAATATAGGGACCCTTTCTAGGAATTTTTCTGTATCAAATGTCAACTAGTAGTTGCAGTGACTCACAAGTGGTTGAAGCATGCCAGGATGAAATTACTGCTTTCATTCTCAAGTTTGTGGCAATTCCTTCCATCCTTTTGGCAGGAATTGATGAATTTTGCAGACTCAAGATTCTTTATCGCCACAGCTTTTGCTGCTGGTGTCATCCTCGCTACAGGTGATGTGCACATGCTACCAGATTACACAACTTCACATTTACACAGGTACTGAAACTTGGAATCGTATCACATTCAATCATCATTGGCGTATCAGTAGGTGTTTCACTAAATCCAAGTACACAAACACGAGTGATTGGAGGCATTATCTTTCCATCACTCTTTTGAAAGGTTTGCATTGGCTACGACATTTCACAGGCCAGATTCAGCATCCCTCTTTCTATTAGATAAGTATAATAAATAAGTTGGCCCAAGCCCGGTTGTGAGCTTTGGGTCCATTAATTTCTAGAGTTTTATTATATTTGTATCTATAAATATCGCATGATTAATAAACGAATCCTCACGGGTTTAACATTCAACATGGTATTAGAGCGGGTTGGATCATAAAACCTAGTCGGTCGCCATGAGCCGCTGCATCTATGCCACCCTGTCAAATCTCTCTATCTCTGTTTCCAAAACCTACTAATTGGCCGTCTATTATCCTCTAAAATTACGATTTTTTTTTCAAAGTAATATGTTTACAGCCTATGCCGCTGCAATTTGCTTATTGTTTATATCGCATTAGTGGTCGGAAGAAGAAATAGATTATTTTTGATGTTTTTTGAGTCATTTGTAATCTAGTCATATAATGTACCTTCGTTATGGAAGTAGTTTGCCTATGTAACGGGTTGGGATATGCGACTCACCCACATCCGTTGTACTGAATCATTTTTAAGAGTAAATAAATTTACCGGAGAAACCCTTTACCCAAAAAAATTTGCTTATTGTTTGTATATATATAAAAGAAAATTGTCTTCATGGATTCTTTCTTGTTTACGAGGTTTTATCAGTGATTAACACTTTCACCGTTAGTGGCTTGTATTTTTCCATAATGGCTCCTATAACTACAGCATAGGCACATGTCGCAGGTATCTCTTCATTTTTCAATCCTAAAACCCTAAAAGCTATGGTTATTGAAGGTATCTTGGACTCTACTCCTACTGGAATTCTAATTTATATGGCATTAGTGGATTATTGGCTTCTCTTGCAGCTTGAGCTAAAAAAGGACATTTTTTTAACTTGTGATGTAATTAATCCCACTGCATCCCATCTTCTAGTTGTTGGGCGGTAAGTGTTGTAAATCATACATGAAACGTTAAGACATGAATAAAAAAATGTTCTTTCTGCAAAATGTGGTCGTTTGTGTTAATTATACAAAGATAAATAAGGAGCACCAAAGAAGTTCCACACAATCACACAAATTTACAAAATGTTTACAAAATGTTGTCTCGTAGCTCTCTTGAGGGTTCGTCAAGCATGAATATTGTGTTTTTAACGTTGTTTCCTTATAACGACCCAAAAAACTATAGCTGATAAAGTGTTGCCTTTTTTTCCTCCTAGGTGTAGTATATATACGCTTGTATGATAATAAGAATATGGTTGACACGTGTACATGTTAAGATCCTGTTTTTGGATTTGACTATACTAGATGAATACCCGTGCATAGCAAAGGTATTTTATTGCGGCAAAATTGATTAAGCGTGTGTGTTTTAAAAGTTTGCATTTATCAAACGCCATTTATTAAGCGTGTTTTAAGTTTCAAGATTTATTAAACGTGATTTTAAGTTGTCATTCATAAACCAAGTTGACCAAGTTGACAGTTTTATGAGTATTTTAGATAAAATACAAATTTTAAGCTATTTTAAGTTTCAAGAAGAACCATATACTCTTTATGAGTAGTAGATATATGAAAAAGACATATGTTATAGCATATATTTTTAAGATATCGATATAGAAATGAATTAGTATAAATACAATGAGAAGATTTATTTTGGGCAAAGTCAACGTTACAGTTTATATACACAGAAAAGTCAAACACGTCTTGCTTGGTTGTGACTTGTGCTTGAAAATAGCCGCTAACTTGCTGTAGTAGCATCAATGTGGTGTGTTTAGTTATGCACTCTAATGTATATTTGTCATGTCTTGTGTTATTCCTCAAATCTACTTGTCAGGTAAATCACCATTTAAACTGCCATTTTTTTCACCCATTGTATAGGATATGCCATGGTACAATTCTTGTTAGGCTTGTGGAACCTTTCTAAAGTATAATATATTCTCAACCCTTTTACTCTTTTTAAGATCTAGATGCTTTTCTAGTTTACTCTATTTGCCTTAAAACAACCTGTTCCCGTGCCATTGTGTATTGGATATGCCAAGGTACAAACAATATTATATGGATAAACAAGAATCAGAATTTTATAGCAGTATTTAAATTATATATCAATATTCAAATTAGCTACAAAAGAACATTATAAAAACTTTAACCAAGACCATTCACCTTAACCATTCACCTTAATGCACCAAGACCATTCCACCTTGACCACATTTCCTTGCTCTTCACTTCCACAAGTCATTCAACCTGCCACCACAATATATTGGGAAGAAGAAGATCAGGCATCATCAAAAGTGAAATAGCCATCCCATTCACACTATCTAAAGGGCTATACCATATATAGCTACATTTCCTTATCATTACTTTCTAACACCATCCAATAGCTGCATCCTCATTGTAAAGTATTAAGAAAGAAAGAGGGTAAGGCATCACTATAATGGGAACACTCACCTCTAAGATAGACCCAACCTAGCCTCCTATGGCAGTGTTTTCTAGTGCACCAAATGCACACCCTCAAAACACTACCCTCCTAGGCCATTACCCTTCACACATATAAGCCCTCCCTTATGGTACATTCCACTGAATTAGACCTCCTATCAAGCTAACATAAGACTAGCTTAATTCCTCCCAAGGCCAATTAAGCAATCCCATGAAGCTAAAAATAGGTACAGTCACACCAGTAGAACTCCAAGGTATGAGGTACTTACCAGTGTACGGCCAGGTTTTCCAATGTATGGATGCATTACTGGGCGATTACTCCTTTGGCAGTAGGTTTTCTTACTTCTACCGCCAAGGGAGATTTGCCCTGCAATTCATCTGCTACGACAAGTCACTTAGACAAGGTAAAATCCTTCCAAGGATGTTTCAAGTAAAGATGGTATGTCTAAATATTCCTAGAAGAAATATTTTGATTAGATTTTTGTTTTGGTTATTCTGGTTTATCATATCATAGCTTGTGGAATTACTAATTAGTTTTATTTATTTACTTCAAGTTTCTTTCTTATATAGTGTTGATTATTCAGTTTTCAATTTAGTTGTTAATATATGCTATTGTAATATAATTTAGTTATTATATTTTGAACTGAGTTGTTCAGGATCTGTAGTCACTAGTATTTTTGTTGTTATGGCAACTGTTTTTTATCATTTCCTGTTTTAAGCACAAAAAATTTATATTCACTTAGAATTGGATTCATATAGTAAGGACCCTTTTCAGGAATCTTTCTGTGTCAAATGTCAAAAAGTAGTTGCAGTGACTCACCGGTATTTGAAGCATGCAGTGGATGAAAACACTTCTTTCCTTCTCAAATCAGTTACTTCCATCCTTTTGTCTGGATTCGATAGAGTAGCCATTCCGTTGGTTGGCAAGAATTGGCAACTTCTGAAAGCAGACTCAAGTTTATTTACCACCACTAAAGCCTTCGCAGCTGGTGTATCCTCATTACAGGTTTGGTGCACATGCTACCAGATGCCACATCGGTGTTATCTAACCCTTGTCTTCCTAAAAATCCCTTGGTCCAACTTCCACTTTTCAGGTTTCATTACAATGATGGCTGCTTTGACCACATTGCTGGATGACTTCATTACCACAGTATTATGAGGGAAAACAAGAAAACCAGGCCCAAATTTATAGTATTAATCCGGATGATTTGGATTCGGTTGTAGTTCGATCCGTTGGTTGGGAACGAGTGTGGTTTGGATGAAGATGGTTGTGAGGCTAATCACACATGTACATGACCATTCGAGGAACATTTAACTCACTCAACCTGAGTTCACTTCATAAAGGTATTGGAACTTGATCACATTCAATAATCATCGGCCTATCACAAGGCGTTTCACAAAGTCCATGTACAATAAGACCATTGATCGGTGCGTTATCTTTCCATCAGTTCTTTGAAAGGTTTGCATTGGCTAGCTGCTCCTCACAAGCCAGATTCAGCATCCTTCATTCGACGTTAATGACTTGTTAAATTGCCATAATGGCTCATATAAGTATCGGCATATGCAGAGGTATCTCCTCATTTTGCAATCCTAATAGCCCTAAAGCCTTGGTTATTAAAGGTATCTTAAGCAAGAGGATGAAAAAGAATTTGGTGGATCAATTAGTCTTGTTTTTTTGCACTATTTCTTGGAGCTGGATTTATGGCTTCTCTTGCAGCTTGGGCGTAAAGATACCACTTTTTTTACTTAGTAATTAATGCAAATAACACATGATACGTGTATCATTAACAGACTAATGACAAAAAGTTCATGTTGTAAAGTTTGTTTCTTCGTGAAACGTTCTCTTGTAGCTCTGGTAATTGTTTGTAGTCATGAATAACTTAACGAGTTTTGGCCTTTTGTCTTAGATTTTTGTTAACACGGGATTTGCAGCCGCATAGTTTGGTTATCAATACACATTCTACTCTACTATCGGAAGTACTGTGCTATCATATTATATAGTTCTCCGCACCTCCGGTGATCAAGCCGAACTAATTCACCGGGTTACAATCTTTTTCTACTCTTTTATTTTCTTTATTTTTATGCTATTGACCATTTTTAGCTTAGTCATTATTATTTTGCTTTAACAGTTATGTTATCCGTAGCGTAGTCATGCCTATTAATGTTAGATTAGTTGACATGTTTAGCAAGCATTTTCATCATTTATATCTTTTAGATCAATTTTAGTATAATCTTGTAGTTTTAAATCTTAGAATTAATATTAGTTTAATTTTTAGTATAAAAATATTATTGTCATTGTCGTTTATTGTTATTTAGCGAGCATGCCTGTTTTAGTATTATTTTAGCTTTATTATAATTTTTATATTATATTTTTAGTTTAAAACCAAAACCAACATATTTGCCATTCAAGCATCAAAAACGTAACATTCACTGTGAATTTTCAATTCAAACTCCTCGCGGTGGAAGTCGACACTCGAAGATAGACTATATATTTTTTCAAAAGTGATTTTCTTATTCTAATAACGGGTATACACTCTATACTACAATTAATATTTGATATTATAATATAATTTTTATTATATATATTTTTATCGAATCAATTTTTGGCGCCGTTGCCGGGGAGAGGTGTAGCGATTTTTACGGGATTGTTCGTGTTCGTGCCTTGAAGATCCTTTCTTCGGAAAGTTTATTTTCGTACTTATAAAAAAAAAAAAATAAATAAATAAAAAAAAAAATAAGTAAAAATTAAAAAAAAAATCCAAAAATATTTTTCTTCTTATTTTATTTTTCCCTTACTTTTTATAAATATTAAATATAAAAAAAAAATAAAAAAAAAAACCCAAAAATATTTTTCTTTTATCTTAAAAATAAAAATCTAAAAATATTCTTCTCTATCCTCTTATTCGTTTAATTCCTATTCTTTTTACCCTCTTATTCGTTTAATTCTTTTTCTCTTTACCTTCTTATTTATTTAATTCTTAGAGTTTGCATTAGTCCCTACAAATTGTTTAATACTTATGGCGTCATTCTACTATCGTTTAAATTCCCCTTATACGCGATTAAGAATGTCATCGTCTTGTGGAGCTATTGTACAAGTAAATCATAGTTGTTGTTTCAATAGGAGAGTCTCACAGACACGTTCGTAATCGTGATCCTAAATAAAAACTCCCGACTCGTCTCAACTGACCATCCTATAGTTTTTGTGTGAAGTGTTGGAACCCGGTTGAAGTCCATCTCTGTCAAGTGATTGCCTAATGGCCGGAACAAAATTAAAGGAAGTTTGGTCTTACATCAACTTGTCATGAGAAATGGAATTAAACCAAGACTTCTGAAACACTTTCCGAGTCATGCCCGACTGACTATACAACGTTGTTAATGCTCCTCGAGATCCATTCGTTTCAAACTAAGACCCCCCTGGTAAAAAAAATTCCTCGGCAAGTCCTCCACAAATTAACCACAATAGTTGTTACGAGTAGTGGGGACGTCGTTAGATGGAATCTTTTGTCAAACACTGCCACTTGTAAGTCTTGTGGAAAGGTGCTCATATTGGTTATAATTGTCCACCGAAAGCTCCGATTATCTCTAATCCGAAGCCATGCAATCAAACCATTGATGAGCTCCCACAGACTTTGCCAAGTTTTGATACGACGTGCTATTCTGAAAAAGAAAATTCATTACCTTCTACTCTCCAAACCAACTTTGTTGATGATTCTCACTAAACGTAATTCAACCCTACCTCTACCAACCGTCCTATGCTATTCTTGCTGAATATCGCGGGAAGATGCTCGATATGGTCACTATAATGTACAACCTCAAGTTATCCTTTATCTAAAGCCGTGAACCGTGGTACAATCAAGGCTCTTAATTTCCTCTCAACGATTTACCTGATATTCAACAACAATTTTCTTGTTGTGCAAATTGCAGGGGTCCTCATGAAACTTTTCAATGATCCAACCAATGAATACAGACCTATTATCATGAGCAAAAATCCGTGCTATGATTCTAATTCTTTTGGTTTGGACCATTTTCAAAAACCCCCTACGCAATATGCCGTCACATCCATCCCATCTCACGCTCATCTCAATACTTTCTCAATTCTCAAACAATCTTAGGAGCAAATGACATCCATAGTGATAATGGTTGTCAATTGAAGACATAATAAGGAAGAAGAAAAGCGAAATGAAGAATATCAAACGCGGCTAACAGAGCGATCGATTGGCAAGATTCCCGTTATGCTACGCGATGAAACGATGGGACGAGGAAAGATCCTATTTCTTTGAAAGATAATATTATTTCTGAGCATCCTCCGTGTCTTGCAATCATCACCCGATTCCACACCAAACACGAACTCTATCTCATAATGGAGATGAGCATCATGACACATTCCGGAAACGGAATCCGGACGAATTAATAATGTCTAGTGTCATAGGACCTTGTCCAAAATCCCAATGATGATCCGAAGATTCTTCCGAAAGTGTGTGTGATTTGCCTTCGTATGATGATTTTTAAAGAATGGGGGCGGGGGGGGGGGGGGGACACACACACACATATCATTTCTCTAACCCTCTCTAAGTCCGATATCAAAAAGAATTTCTACGCTCGAGTGATTAGTCATAGTTTTCGAAGATGGCAGTTCCAAATGAGAATTTTAAATTTTCATCTAATCCTCTCTTTGATCTCTGATAGCAAAAAATCACAAGTCCACTAAGTCTGATGCACGATTGATGAGCGGTGTTAGGAAAATAACCAATTCAGATTACCACCGGGAAACATTGAATATTTTTGTTTTAATGCACGAAATCGATCTTTTAGAGTCTTTGCTTCATCAGAATTCGCAAATATGATTCTCAAAAAAAGAAATCGAATCCTCTTCTTGAAGAGTTCACAAACGGATAACTCCTCTCCCCCCCACTCAATTTCCACCGGGATTGATGAAGTCCACCTTGATCCGGAGGGAGATACTTTGTTTTGGAAACATTTTGCTATACGATAACTCTTCTCCTTCGCCCTCGCGGAAAGCATTAATTCTGTGAAAATTCTAACGAGATCTTCCCTCCACACACTCATATCCTCGAGGATAGTGACTCTCTTACTGGAGGAGATTGACTTTTTTTGATGTGATGAACTCAATACACCGGGTATAGAGATGCAGCGCGTGATTTCATACTCGTAAGATGACAACAAAACAACCTTCCTTCCCAGAGTTCGAATCATTCATGTTATTATCCCGATTCGGGAGATTCACATTGATGTGGTGGACAAGACATCCCCGAGGATTTGGCCCTAATATTTTGGCCCCCACCAGTCCCGCCCTTAAACTCATGTTGGATTTCGACTTCATTTCTTCTAATGAGCTCGGATCCGATCTTGGTGTTTATTTTCTTTCCTTCGGGATAGTAACAAAATTTATGATCCGGGATATGCAATAGAAGTCGAACATCCTACGAGATTTCCTATTCTACTCTTTCTCCCATTGATTGATACTATATTTCTTTTCATCCGAAAATAAAGACAAAGTTTTCAATCACGGTGTTCTTACTTCTAAGGAGAAATCTTCTACTTCTACTATCACTTCGGGCTTGTAAACGCTTCCAAGCTTTTTCATCAGAAAAGCCCAATGTTGATTCATGGAGACAACACTCCTAATTTGGGTGTTCGTCATCCCCATTTTTATCCCCCTTGGCAAGCTCAAGTAAGGGGGAATTACAGGTCAATCAAGTGACCTAAACAAGCGCTTCGTGGGAGGCACTAATCTTTATCCTATATGTACCGACGTAGGAAGTAGTATGTTACTTAGTAGTAAGGAATAAGTGTTTTTGTTGTTGTAAGAGGCTCAACCCTCTTCTAATTCACGTTTGCTTGAGTTTGTTGTGGTTTAATGTCCAAGGATTTCCCGAGTGATGACTCTCGGTGCTCTAGCCTGTTATGTCCTATCCTTCACAAAATCGACTTCACATCACTCAGCTTCTCTTTGCGGAATCCAATATCCTAACTTTCGACTAACGTTTATCTTTTAGCATAAATATAAATGGCTTTAGTATGACGTAGGTACCCTATTAAAACATTGAGGACAATGCTCAGTTATCTAGATAGGGGGGATCTTCGATATGATTAATGCCTGCAGCCGTTAGCTTCTCACGTAAAGGCCTCGTTTTTATACACCAAAAAATTTCCTTGAAAAATACCAAAAAAAAAATAAATAAAAAATACAAAAAAAAACTAAAAAAATAGAAAACTAAACAAGAATATTCAAAATATAATAAGTGTTTGTCATAATTTTGCGACTTCCTCTGCTCGGGTAGCCAATGAGAATACAATTTTGACACCGATCGACGCGTAGCTTGAGCTCTAGCCTTGTTCCTTAACTTTTAGACACTAAGCATATCGCGAATCTTCTGAGAGACCGAAAATGAAGTGTTAAGTAGAAGTTGGATGCTACACAAGGAAATTATCTCTATTACATATTCTAGTCTAGGAATTGGACAAACATACTTTCTAAGGTCAGTGATGACACTAACATAGTCTTAATACCCTATTCAGGATAGTTTGAGTTAAGATGGATAAGTACTTGATCTTATCCATTTAAACTTATCTTGCTTATTCTTCAGACTCTTGTCTCCAGGGTCTTCTAATAGTTTAGGACATCATATGGGGTTCAGTGAGCTTATTGCCACAACTCACTGAACTCATCACCTTCTTCTTTAGATCAGGGACTTCATTCATTAAGTGTCGCCTTACTGAATGGTTGAGTCTTTCTCATAGACTCAGATTGAGCTCTTGAAGGTAACTCACTGAATGACTGTTCATTAAGTGACCTTAATAATGTTAAAGGTTATCTAACACTTAGAATATTTTCTATTCAAATCCAAGTGAAAGATCATCGGGCACTGAATTGGCCCAACACAAACATTTTTATCAAATGGATATTTGAGTTGATTGACCATGAGTGTAAGAATGATGGAAAGGTCAAAGCGTGAAGTACAATTGGAGGTTTAGCAAGAACAGGTAGTTAAAATGCCAAAAACCTGAAAAACCAGAATCGAGTCTCTAGCATGCTGGCCAAGCACTGGCACGCGGGAGCACACTAGACTTGAATTGGTTTTTACCAATTTGGGTTTCTTGGCCTATAGATACCCTTCTTGGCTCTTGTATTCCTCACCTATTGCCATTCTTTCTTTTCTTTATTTCCTCTTCATCTATCATCTAAGTCTAACACCACTTGTTTTTTAATCTTCTCATTTTATCATTCTATTGAAGAGAACACATCTCCGCAAGAGAGATACACAAGTACCTAATCTACACTTGTGTGTTATTAGTCGAGGACCTTCTTTCTCATACCCTTTCTATTAGAATCGAGTCTCTAGGTTAGGTTAGGGCTTGATTTGAACAATTAACTATCATTCAATTTGGTTGTAAGGGAAGTCTTATATCTTTGTGATCTAGCCTAGATCATTATGATTTAGCCTAGATCATTAGGTGATCTAGTGAGATTTCGGTTTACTTCTAAGGGGAAGTTCTTAGTGGTCCTATTGATCTTAGTAAACCTAAGAGTGAGTCAAATCATGGGTTCTCAGGGGTGGATTCCGAGGGCGGAATACCGCATGGAGTAGCTTGGTATTTGCTATTTTATACATATCTTTTACCTTGAAAAACAAACCCAAAAGACCAAAAACATAATTAAAATGGCAAATATATGCTTGTTTTTGTGTTTGTGTATGTGCAGGTACGGATATCAAGAAAAGGACAAAAATAAAGACAATACCAGACAAAGCCGAGCACGGGATTGGAAAGAGCACGAGATTACGAGTCCGATGGTGTCTTCATTGTTTATTGGGTCGACTCGTTACCCTTTATAAGGGTCGGGCCGACCCTTAATATTACTAAGCCCAAAGTCTAATGAATATAATTGATTGAAATACTCGGCCAAGAAAAAGATTCAACCCAGCCAACAATTGGAGTGTACTCGGCCCATTTGTCTATCAAGGCCCAAAGTTCTTTTTTGTGAACTGCTTACAACCGACGCAAAGAAAAAAAAGATATAAAGGTGGATCTGGAAGAGAGCCGGAGACACAATTTACTTTGTATTATTATTATTTTTTTCTTAGAATAGATTAGCTTTTAAATAGATGAGTAGCAGCAGACACATTTTTTTTATCAAACATATCAGATCTTATCCTTCTGTTTTCATTTTTATTCATTTTTTAATAGATTGAAAGTAAAAACGTGTGGTAGCAGCAGGACATCATTTTATATAGATGAGATCTTATCTTGCCATTTTCTTTAGTTGCTATTTTTGTTTTCTTTTCTCTTTTTTTTCGTTTCTTTTATTTGATGTAGCGAGAGTAGCAGCAGATATATAACTTATCCATTTTGTACTTTTTCTCTTTGCTTTTGTCGTAGTAGCAGCAGACATCTAACTTTTACATCTTTCATTTTTATTTTTCTTTTGTTTTCATTCGGATTGAGAGAGCAACAGGAGGATAGATGAGGAAAATTTGTACACGCATATACTATCTTCATTCCTTTTTTTTCTTTTTTTTTATTTTGTTTTTTACTTTTATAGTATATAGGAGTAGATGGATAGCAGCAGACGCAAAGGGGATCTTGGCAAATTTTATTTGTTTCATTTTCTATCCCATCTTATCTTTAGTTTTTTAATTCTTTTTTTAGATTAGATCGGTAGTAAAAGCAGCAGATGTTGCAACATATCTTATCTTTTCACTCTTTTGTTTCTTTTCGTTTTCTATGTTTTTATTTTTTATTTTGTAGGTAGATAGTAATAAATAGCGTAGGTACATCATAGAAATTAAAAGCAATTTTGGTTCGATTTGGTATTATCATTTACGTTTGGAGATTATGACGTTATGGATTGGGATTTGGATTAGTTTGGTTATATTTCACACTATGGAGTATGTGTTCATATCTATTGTCTCCGGGTCAAGCCGAACTAATTCCGGGTTTCATCTTTTTCTTATCTCTTTTATTTCTTTATTTTATGCTTATTGACATTTTTAGCTTAGTCATTATTATTTTTGCTTTAGTTGTTATCCGTAGCGTAGTCATGCCTATTAATGTTAGATTAGTTGACATGTTTAGCAAGCATTTTCATCATTTATATCTTTTAGATCAATTTTAGTATAATCTTGTAGTTTTAAATCTTAGAATTAATATTAGTTTAATTTTTAGTATAAAAATTTTATTGTCATTGTCGTTTATTGTTATTTAGCGAGCATGCCCGTTTTAGTATTATTTTAGCTTTATTATAATTTTTATATTATATTTTTAGTTTAAAACCAAAACCAACATATTTGCCATTCAAGCATCAAACGTAACATTCTCGTGAATTTCAATTCATCTCTCGCCGTGGAAACGACACTCGGAAGATAGACTATTATTTTTTCTAAAGTGATTTTCTTATCTAACGGGATACTCTCTATACTACTATTACTATTTGATATTATATATATTTTATTATATATATTTATATCGAATCAATAAGCCTTCTGCAGATTCTACTGTTATATTAGATCATCCATTAAAGTGTTTTCATTCATTATAACTTGCCACTCCTTGCTAACAGTAGAAACTTAAATACTGTTCTTCACCTTAAGACTCACTAGTTTCATTCTAATATTGTTTATGATTAACTGCATCAAAGCCTCATGGTTTCTCTTTTGATTGCCAAATAGTCTTTTATTTCTTTCATCCCATATATAGTAGACACAGGCAGCAAGCACAACCCTTCTTAGAACACTTCTCATTGAGTTGTTGCAGGCCATATCAGTCACTCTATTAAGAATGTTTTCCCAATCATTATTAACTTCCTCCACATTGATTTTCTTCTTTAACTCATTCCATATTTTCATAGAATATGGACACTTGAAAAACAGATGCTCATGAGAATCAGGGCACTCCTCACACAAAGGGCGACTAACTTGCTTCTCAGGGTACCATTTAATAATTTTGTCTTGAGTTGATAGCCTTTTCAAAATAGTAAGCCACAGTATGAATGAGTGTTTGGGAGTACACCGTGAGAACCAAACAATCTTATACCAAGCCATCTTTACACCAATCTGCACCCAGTGATTGAAATGACTTGATGAATACATGTTATATTAAAGATGATTAACAAAAAAGAATTAGACTCATAGTGTGGCTAAAGTGAATGCATGACAACATTACCTTTCCATTGGAACTTTACGTTCTCCATTTTCCTCATCGTTGCGAAATCCACTACATTGTAAGAATATATGCTTCTTATTTCATTTTATTCTATTCATTTTTCGTATCGATGTCGTGTACAAATTTAAATGGTCTAACAGATATCTGAAGCCAAGATAACATAATACCAATGATAGTCTTACCCTTACGTTTCATTGTCTCTTTGAAACACAAAAGGTCGGTAAAACATGAATCATGTTCGCTGCCAATTGTCATCAATCACGCTATAATAACTTTATACAATGTGCGTAAAATGTTGTACAATGAGAATTGTTTTGAGGATATTCTATGTGCCCAAGAATATTTACATAGTTTCTCAGTCTATAAATTGCTCAGGAAAGAACGATATATAGTATCGTAAAACTGTGAAACAATTGAAAGGTTTTCCAATGTATGGATGCATTACTGGGCGATTACTCCTTTGGCAGTAGGTTTTCTTACTTCTACCGCCAAGGGAGATTTGCCATGCAATTCATCTGCTACGACAAGTCACTTAGACAAGGTAAAATCCTTCCAAGGATGTTTCAAGTAAAGATGGTATGTCTAAATATTCCTAGAAGAAATATTTTGATTAGATTTTTGTTTTGGTTATTCTGGTTTATCATATCATAGCTTGTGGAATTACTAATTAGTTTTATTTATTTACTTCAAGTTTCTTTCTTATATAGTGTTGATTATTCAGTTTTTAATTTAGTTGTTAATATATGCTATTGTAATATAATTTAGTTATTATATTTTGAACTGAGTTGTTCAGGATCTGTAGTCACTAGTATTTTTGTTGTTATGGCAACTGTTTTTTATCATTTCATGTTTTAAGCACAAAAAATTTATATTCACTTAGAATTGGATTCATATAGTAAGGACCCTTTTCAGGTGTTAAATGTCAAAAAGTAGTTGCAGTGACTCACCGGTATTTGAAGCATGCAGTGGATGAAAACACTTCTTTCCTTCTCAAATTTTTGTCAGTTACTTCCATCCTTTTGTCTAGATTCGATAGAGTAGCCATTGTTGGAATCAAATTAATCAAGAAATCATAAATCTTGAAAGCCAAAGGGCTGAACATGTAAATTAGATAGTTTACAACCGAATAGCGGTTAAGTTAGTTAGTTATGGTAGTTACAGTTAGTTAATTTCGGTTATGACTTTTAGTGAACAGACATGATGGTTTGATTGAACCTTGTAAACCTATAAATAGGTACCGAATCTAAACATGTATTTGTGTGGATAATAAAATTAAAGTGTGTTTATCATAAACTCCCACCCTCTATTTAAACCGAGTCACTGCACAATTCTTGTGCATACTCCTTCCAATATGATGTTCATCCGTGATTGATCCAAGATCCGTAGGGCCTCAACATGGTATCAGAGCATGATGGTTAACATGGATCGATCAATTGCAGTCCAAGTTATCGCCTATGAAGAACAAGAAAACCCGAAAAACAAAGCATGAAGAAGGATCATGGAGATGATACCGTTTTCGGGCAGAAACGCGAGAAGAATGAAGAAAAGAAAGAAGATCATGTTATTAGCAAGATGATACGTTCCAAAGAAAGATGTCTTACGCATATGGCGGGAAGAAGACACGGCAAGAAAAGGAGTACATAGGAATGGTGAAAAGTTACTATGAGGGAACACAAAGATCAAGGCAGGAAAGGCCAGGAGAAGTGGCGGAGAATAGCAGTGGAACTGCAGGAATAGAAAGACCACAGGCTTTTGCAAGGATAAGTGTTGAAGTAGAGGATGCGCTGAAAAAGATATGTACAAGGACGATGATCAATAAAATCATCCATGGAACGATGAAAGGCAACTGAACATGAAAGACCGGACAAGTAACAAGGCGATCAGAATTTAAAACGAGAATGACAAAGAAGAAGGAGCGAGGCTGCAATCAAAGATGGACAAGAAACAGAGTAAAGATTATGATGTCTTGATTAGGGGAGTGAATGTTGGAATCAAATTAATCAAGAAATCATAAGTCTTGAAAGCCAAAGGGCTGAACATGTAAATTAGATAGTTTACAACCGAATAGCGGTTAAGTTAGTTAGTTATGGTAGTTACAGTTAGTTAATTTCGGTTATGACTTTTAGTGAACAGACATGATGGTTCGATTGAACCTTGTAAACCTATAAATAGGTACCGAATGTAAACATGTATTTGTGTGGATAATAAAATTAAAGTGTGTTTATCATAAACTCCCACCCTCTGTTTAAACCGAGTCACTGCACAATTCTTGTGCATACTCCTTCCAATATGATGTTCATCCGTGATTGATCCAAGATCCGTAGGACCTCAACAGCCATTCCGTTGGTTGGCAAGAATTGGCAACTTCTGAAAGCACACTCAAGTTTATTTACCACCACTAAAGCCTTCGCAGCTGGTGCATCCTCATTACAGGTTTGGTGCACATGCTACCAGATGCCACATCGGTGTTATCTAACCCTTGTCTTCCTAAAAATCCCTTGGTCCAACTTCCACTTTTCAGGTTTCATTACAATGATGGCTGCTTTGACCACATTGCTGGATGACTTCATTACCACAGTATTATGAGGGAAAATAAGAAAACCAGGCCCAAATTTATAGTATTAATCCGGATGATTTGGATTCGGTTGTAGTTCGATCCGTTGGTTGGGAACGAGTGTGGTTTGGATGAAGATGGTTGTGAGGCTAATCACACATGTACATGACCATTCGAGGAACATTTAACTCACTCAACCTGAGTTCACTTCATAAAGAGGTATTGAACTTGTCACATTCTATAATCATCGGCTTCACAAGGTACGTATTCACAGACGTCATGTACAATATGGACCATTGATCGGTGACGTTATTTTCCATAAGTTTTTGAAATGGTTTGCATTGGTAGTGATCCTCATAAGCCAGATTCAGCATCCTTCATTCGACGTTAATGACTTGTTAAATTGCCATAATGGCTCATATAAGTATTGGCATATGCAGAGGTATCTCCTCATTTTGCAATCCTAATAGCCCTAAAGCCTTGGTTATTAAAGGTATCTTAAGCAAGAGGATGAAAAATAATTTGGTGGATCAATTAGTCTTGTTTTTTGCACTATTTCTTGGAGCTGGATTTATGGCTTCTCTTGCAGCTTGGGCGTAAAGATACCACTTTTTTTACTTAGTAATTAATGCAAATAACACATGATACGTGTATCATTAACAGACTAATGACAAAAAGTTCATGTTGTAAAGTTTGTTTCTTCGTGAAACGTTCTCTTGTAGCTCTGGTAATTGTTTTTAGTCATGAATAACTTAACGGGTTTTGGCCTTTTGTCTTAGATTTTTGTTAACACTAGCGATGTTTTAATGCAAGTGTTTTTAAGGATTAAAAGTTTCATACGAATTGCGAAAAAAATGTTAATGGAAAATTGAAATGGCCTAACGTACCGACTTAACTAAAACTTCTCTAATTTAGCAGAATGTCTCATTTCTGTACAAAAAGGTCATTTTTGGTCAATATCTTTTAAGTATTTTTCTAATCAATCTGGATTCGTCAAACACTCTGATATATGGTTATTCTTTTAACCTAAAAAACCAGAATTAAGTGCGAAATATTATCTGTTATCTTGTTATGTTAATTGTTCGATATAACATATGCAATATTGTTGAATCCAAGCACACATGATATATAACGTACACTTCTCTTCGTTTGTAATGTTCTTTCCTTCTTACAAGCCAAAAAACCGTAGCTGATAAAGTGTAACCTTTGTTCCTCCTAGTTGTATTTTTGGCGCTTGTGTAATAAGAAGGCAAATGATACACACACAGTACAGTGAAAGATCCTGGTTTCAGATTTCTAACTATACAAGAAAACTACATAGCACTATTTCTAGATACCAATGTAGATGATTGAGGATATCTGTCATGTCTTGTGTTATTCCTTAAATTTCAAGATGCTGTATCGTAATGATACGGACAAATTAAAGCATCTTCACTTGTCATGTAAAACTACCCGTCAAAGCGCCATTCTTCTCACCCTTCGTATATCCGATATGCCGAGGTACAATACTTGTTAGGCTGATGGAACCTTTCTAAAGTATATATAACATATTCTCAACCTTTATACTCTTTTTGAGATCTAGATGCTCTTCTAGCTTACTCCATTCGCCTCAAAACAACCCGATCACATACATTTGCCATTGTGTATTGAATATGCCAAGGTACGGACATTTACAACAGATATATGAAATATTAAGATTAAATTTTTTTATTTATGTGTTTAGGTCCCTTGATTAAAAGCATTAAGTATTCAAACTAGCTCGTTAATTTAACTACTAGAGACGATTATAACAAGTTGAATTAAGGATGATCATCATGATAATAAGTTAAACTTATAGTGTAGCTAAAGTGAATACATGACAACATGATCTTCCCATTGGAACTTTACGTTGTCCATTTTCCTCATCGTTGCGACATCCACTACAGTGAAGAATATATGCTTCATATCTCATTTTATTTTATTCATTTTTCATATTGATGTCGTCTACATATTTAAACCCTCTAACAGACGTCTGAAGCCAAGACAACATAATACCAATGATAGTCTTACCCTTACGTTTCATTGTCTCTTTGAAACACAAAAGGTCGGTAAAACTTGAATCTGATGGTCCCCGCCAATTGTCATCAATAACTCTATAATAACTTTTAACACACAGTGTGCGTAAAATGTTGTACAATGAGAATTGTTTTGAAGATATTCTGTGTGCACAAGAATATGTACACCAATTCTCGGTCTATAAATTGCTAAAGAAATAACGATAGTATCGTAAAAGTGTGAATCAATGGAAAGGTTTTCCAATGTAAGGATGCATTACTGGGCGATTACTCCTTTGGCAGTAGGTTGTCTTACATCTACCGCCAAGGGAGATTTGCCCAGCAATTCATCTGCTATGACAAGGTTAGATCCTTCCAAGGATAGTGTTTCAGGTAAAGATGGTATCAGTATGTCTAGATATTCCTTGAAGAAATATATTGATTGGATGTTTGTCTTGGTTATTTTGATTGATCATATCATAGCTTGTATAATTATTTTCATTTATTCACTCTATGTTTGTTTCTTATTGAGTGTTGATTATTCAGTTTGTAAGATAATTGTTAATATATGCAATGTAATAATGTTTTTAGAACAAAAAATGTAAGAGGACTTGTTTATTTGCTTTGAAACATACCATGATGATTTAGATATATATCACCTAAAACAATAAGATAACAATGTTTTGGGCACTAATAAGAATGAGTTCCGTTTTTTTTTCAAAAACGCATTTTCTAAGATCAATGATCGGTTTACAATGAAAAACCAAGCAAAAAGGTTCAGAAACATTATTAGTCATGTTTGAATGTTTTACATTTGTTTATGCTGATAACTTGTCGTATGTAAGATTAGATTCATACTAATGAGGACACGGATAAAGTGGAAGAGCTTGCGGAAGATTAGATGACTCAACTAGCTAGCATGCAAAGCGACATAAGTTTAAGAAAATGTGAATGGCGCATTAATGGTTTAGGGTCACCTCGTCATGATTGATCAACCGCGGGTGATGAAGTTTCTGTAAAGTGAACCACGTCGCGTTTGATCCCTAACAGGATATTTTTAAGTTTCTGAATTTTTTTGATTATGGTATTTTAAGGATTTTTTAGTTCATTGTTTTACTTCAATCAGGATATCTTTTCCCAAATAAATATCTTCCCATTTAGGGTTTGGGATCATTGTCACTTATCAAGTACTCTACAATTAAATCGACTTTTAGTCGCTAAATGGTCCTTTGTGATTGTGTTTTCTCTTGTTAGGGTTTTTTTTATCGCTTTCGTTCTGCATCACATGCCATGTGTAAATTTCCGTGGTTATTTCCGTTGGAGTAAGTATATTATTCGAATGTAAACTTATATATAGACACTTAAACCGTGATATTGAAAATACTTCTTTGATGTGAAAATTATCTGTTACTAAGATGAGTTCATTACAAAGATCGTCCTTGTAGCTATACCCAAATTGCATGTTTCGTCTTATTGTCTCGATAATTACACTCGACGTCCCTGTGGTCGACCCAAATGGGTTGACCGGTCCTTTGACCCTAACACCATCCAGAATTTCGTTAACTTTTTGTTTCGTCAGGGGCAAATTCGTCCCTTCACCTTTATTATCCACCAACCGTATAATTAAACTTGACTCTTTGACTCTTTTGTAACACACTTCGTCCCTTCTTCTTCTTTGTCCTCTCACACATGCAATCCCTGAGCTTGTTCTTCATTGTCTGATCATGGTGAAGATAAGTTTTGATTTGAATGACCCTAAAGATAGCTCAAACAATGATAAAGCTGCACAAAATGATAAGAACTTTGGAAATCCGTTTTCATGTTACTTAAAATTATGATAGAGCTTTTTAGAGATGCTACAATTGTTGTTAATATTACGTGATTATAATTGCAGGTCGTACCCCTAAGTCACTCACATTGGAAATCCACCATGGCGGGTGCTTTACACCAACACCTAGCAGGTCTTACGTTGGTGGACAGGTATCATCAGTGAATGTTGTTGACATTGATGAGTTTTGTTTACATGACCTTAAAGATATGGTAGTTAAACTGGGTTATGGTGTAGCGGACTTAATGTACTACCATTTTTTGATACCAAGATTAGGCTTATATTATGGTCTGCACCCTTTGAATGTTGATGCTGATGTGTTAGAGATGGCAAAGTATGTTAAGGACTATAAGATCATTTTGGTGTATGTTAAACATGGAAGTAGTATCTTTGTTACACCTAAGAAGGAAGTTGCAATAGCAGTTGATAATCACTTAAGAAATGGTCTTATAGAAATTGATTTAACACCTATGTGTTATAGGAATTTGTCAAAAGAGTGGGAACAGGTTAGCGGTAAGTCATTAAGCATTGGTGAAGTAATGAAAAATTTGAGTAAAAAACAGACTGCTAGTTCTGTGGAAGGACCAATTGTAGTAGAGAGTGCTGATGATCCTTTTGAAGAGCTTGATGAGATACTAAGTGACTATGCAAACACTGGGAAGCAGATCACTGGGATGACATCAATAGGAAGCAGATGGTAGTTCATGTAGGTAACACTTCTACAGTTGATGATGTGCTTGACCTGTAGATGCTATTTGAGACAGAAGAGGTTGGTCCTATTAGGAAGTTTAAAGAAGTTGAGGTGGACGTAGATAATGAATCAGAAGAAGAGAGTGACACAGAAGAAAATTATACAAGTGGTAGTGATTTAGAGGATTTTGATTATGATCCAAAGCATGATGAAGTGTTTAATGATGATGAGAATATAGTTGAAGATGTTCATGTGAGTATGAATAATTTTAGTTTCACTGCAGACCCAAAACATGATTTAAGTATAGATGTTGTTGAGGTTAAGGAAGATGATCTAGATGTCATTGATTATGACTCATTTAGCAGTGACTTAGATGATGGAATTGATTCTAAAAGGAGAATTCAACTTAGGTAATTAAGAAGAATAGGCAAGCAAAAAAAACAAGGGTCCTAATAAGTATTACTTCTACTTAGGGCAGCGATTTGTTACTAAGGAAAGGGTGACAGGAAGACTTAGGATGCATTCAGTTGAAACTAGCAGAAAGCTAATAATTGTAAAAAAATGATAAAGAAAGGGTGAGAGTTATATGTGAAGGCACAATTCCGGCATTGGTTCCTTATGTTGCTACAGATACTGATATGGGTATAAATGAATTTTCTCAAACAAAAGGTGGTCCAGTGATTAGAGAGAACAGCATCAGTAGCAAGCAGAATATTTTGGGCAAAGACAAAAAATACTAGGAGAAGGGTAAAAAGGTCAATAAACAAAAGAAAATAGACAAATACTCATGCCCTTGGACAATGATTATTGCATACACTAATGAAGGAAGATGGGAGGTAAGAACATTAATTGAAGATCACAACTGTTTACAATCAAGAGAAATTAAAGCATGTACATCTAGGTTTCTTTCAGATCATGTTATCAAATCACTTGCTACTAATTCTGATATTTCTGTGAGGGCAATTCAAGATCAGATGCAGAAACAATTTGATGTGGGGGTCTCAAAGATGAAAGCTTTTAGGGTAAAGAGAATTGTAACTGATAAAATAACAGGCAGTTTCAGGGAGCAATATTCATGACTTAGAGAATATGTCTGAGAATTAATTAATTAAAATCCAGGGACAATTGTTAGGATTGATGTACAATAAGAACTAAATCCAGACTCTCTGACAAGAACTTTTCGAAGGGTGTATGTGTGTTTGGGAGCTCTCAAACAAGGTTTTAGAGCTTGTGGCAGAGAAATCTTAGGATTAGATAGATGCTTCATGTCAGGTCCTTGGCCAGGTCAAATACTAACAGTAGTTGGGGTTGATGTAAACAATGGGATTTATCCATGATGTGAGGATCATAGAGACTTTTATAAGAAGTTTTACAACTCCCTAGGCAGTGTACCTAATCGTTGCAGTGTAGTATAGGCAAGACTCGGGGGTTGTTATCGTTCTCTAGGGGAATAGGTTAGGAAGGCTTGATCATGGTCTAACATAATTCTAGGGGTTGAAAGAAGATTCTTTTTGTGTTTTTATAGTTTATGAAAGCAGTTAAATCTATGGCTTGAGAGGTTGGTTTGTTTAACTAATAACTAAAATAATTAATAATCTATGCTACTGGTGATAACTTTATGATAAACAATTGTATTTACCTAATCATGCATTACTCCTCAGATTGATTCTCCTAGATCCTTTGCTTTGTCACACTTGTGATGATCTGTGTAAGTATTTCCTAGGTCATGAATGGATTACACGAACCTGTCATCTATTTAATATTCCGTTAAGGCAACGCACAAGTAAGGTAGTATGAAGACTATTACAAGGCCCCTAAGAGTATATTAAATGCATGTGAAATATCTTAAGAGGGATCAACCATATAATGGGTAAGGTAGTATGAAGACTGTTACCGATGGTATCCTATCTACACACTTGCGTTTCCCTAGACATGTCAACAGCAATACAGACAAAAGCTGGTTTTCTAAAGCCTAACATGCACATTCATCAACAAGAAGCAACATCAAAAGGATCTACAGCCTAAGTTTCATGCAATCATAGATAAATACAAAGGAGGGTTTAGCCTCGCATGTTATAAAGAAAGCAAGAAGATAAATCAATCAAACAACACATAGACATATTGAATGATTAATGATAAATAACCTTACTTGATTAAAACATGGATTCAAGGTAGTACAATAGGGTTTTGAGACCCTGAAAATGACCTATAAAGCTGCTAGAATGACTAGGGTTCGTCTCCCTAGGTTTATATAAAGTTACACCCTTAAAACCCTAAAAACCCTAAAAACGGTTTTATATTTATAGAGATATCGACGCGACGGCGTCGCTTAGAAATCCTGATGCGGTTGCCACGTAGATGATTCTAAATCCTCTTTAAGTCGGATACGTCCTGACGCCGTCATGAAATTCCTGACGTCGTCGCCATATAGATCACGACGGCGTCGCTTTATGCCTGTGACGCCATCTCCACGTACTGTTTGCATAAATCTTCAAGAGATTTGGTGTAGGTCCGTAATCTTGTTCATTTTGTCTCTAAATGAGCCCAAGTCAGTGTATTTCCTCCAAAAGCCATCCAAGTGCTAAAAACCTAAAAACAAACGATTAAGCACGTAATCTGGGCATATTTGCATGATTTATGAGGTTAAATGACCCCGAAATGGTGTATAAAATAACACCTCATCAAATACCCCTACACTTAGGATTTGCTTGTCCTTAAGCAAATGGGCTTTTCTACCTAGACAATAGCAATATTGGGGTCATTTAACCTACTCTTTAAAAGCATTTTACAACACAACCTTCTAGACCTCATAATTAAAAGCACAGAAGGTATATACTAGCACCTCACATAAGTGTTTGGGATTCTCTCTTTTACTCAGGTGTATTATAAATTATAACATAATGGGGAAATGGAAAATCAACACTCATTACCTGTCATAGCATATAAATTACCATAGGCTTGGTAAAGGATCAAACATCCACCATTAGGTGCAAGCATTATTCATTACTATCTAAGAGGTCTTTTTAAAGGGTTATGGGGTATAGGTGTAAGATAACATTAACGGAAATGGAAACGAATGGGATACATTTAGGTGGTGACTTTGGGTGAATTTGGAGTGGAAGGGTTAGCTAATTATTTATATGAATACACGTTGGTTTGGTTGCTAAGCCAAAGACTCGGACAAAATATACAAACTCTACACAACTCTACATCAATCTCTTTCTTTTTCTTTTCTTGACTCTATGATAAACATAAACATAAGTAAATGGCAGCCCGTATAATTTTTTTTCACTCTTTTTTTATATACATTTTTTCTTACACTTTTGCTCTACCATTGCTTAAACATATAATACATCATGGGGGGTTTATAGATACACCCCTACACTTGAACTTTTACATACTCGATTATTTAAAATCTAACTAATGACCCGATTTGAGATGGATCAACATAACATGGAGCTTATTGAGCTCTATTGGGGGTAATGAATTACTTCTTCCCCAATTCTTCATAAGATGAATACTACCATGAATCCCAATCGTCCCAAAATAGTATTTACAAGGATAAGGACTTAGCAATCGTGTACTCAATAATTAACTTGGGTTAAAACAATAATGTACTAAAACCGAGTACATAAAAGGTAGGCTAAGGCGATTTGGGTGTAACGATTGGTTTAAGGGTGACAATGCTCTTCATTAATAGTCTGACTTAACCAGAAAATTATGAGAACCATGAAAAAGGATAGGCTTGGAGGGTTGTACTAGGGGTATCCTGCACTAAAAATGAGTGCATGGCAAGGGTGTGGGATAGTTACACGATCGATGTGACCATAATAACAATTACAGGTTTAAAACATGGGTTAATCCTAGTGCCTCTTATCTAGCAAATCCTAATACTTACTATGCGGTCTCGGGATGCATCATAAAAACAAGTTCTAGAATTTAATATACTACCGGTACACTCATATAATTTAATACCGATACCAATGTTCCAGAAAAGGCGCCCTAGACCACACGTACACATCCGTAACGACAGAATAGACACATATGACTACATTCGAACCTTAACTCGAACAAGCTAAAGGTACAAATTATCTTGGGTATCAAAAATGGATACCTGAATTCCTAAAGATCTAAAGGCGAACCTCACATTTTTAGGGGTGGAATTTTGAGGGTTTTTTGTGCTAGTCATACACATTCCTATCCATGAGACGCTATTAGTACTTGGTTTTTGTCGGTATGTGTCATAAAAAAAATTAAATTTTAGTCAAAATTACCTTTTTATGCTATGTTTCGATATATTACCCATCATTTTAAGGACAAAGCAAATGGCAAATGAAGAAATAGTTTCTAAGGCTTATTTTCCCCCTCCCTAAACTTAAGTTGAACATTGTCCCTAATGTTCTATAGAAGTACCCGTAAAAACGAATAAAGGGAAAAGAAAACAAGTAAAAGAAACTAGTACTCCATTGGTTTGCTCAATAATAGAGAAGAAACATGCGATAACTGGTTAAATTGTCCTCGAAGAATCGTCTAATGAAACCTCCTAAGAACTTCCAAGCTTCTTCTCATCAAATATAACATGTAATCAAAGACAAAGACAACTACACCAAGCATAAAATCAGCGAGATAGATATAAATACAATGAGAGTTTAGGGTTTTGACTTTATGAAAGCAGTAAAGATAGGATAAGAATAATGATGTAATCATAGGTTTTCTACAGGTTTACAACTAAATTATAAATTTTAAATATTGCACATTCTATTTTTCAAAAATACTTGAAAATTCGTATTTTTACATTGCTGGAGACGCGACGCCGTCGAGTGTAAATCCTGACGCCGTCTTTAGGGTCTGTGAAAAATTCTTCTTCGTTTTTAATGAGAAATTTCCTACACGCAATTTTATTAGTTAAATCTGAAAAAAGCACTGCATAAAAACCTGGAATTAACCATTACAATCATATGACTCGAAACTGACGCGAATTAATCTAAACAATTTATTTTAAATGTTTGAATTGGTTCTAAAAAACGAGATATTTCCCCTACACTTATTTTGTTGCAAAATACCTTTGATTGCAAATAAGATGAAGTTATAAACAAACAAAGCATGATTACAAAATTTAGTCAAACATAATAAAACAAATAATAAAGAATTAAAACACAAGACACCCCGAAGTGTGAGAAAAGTAAATATTGGGTTGCCTCCCAAAAAGCGCTCTTCTTTATTTACGAGTCTTGTAGCTAGACTTGAAGTCACACGTCCTTACGTGAATTCTTCTTCATCGTCTATTCCAGTCACATATTCGGGTCCAAGTTCTAGACATTCTTTGTAAAACCCTAATATTTTGTTCATTACGTACTCTACTCCTTTTCTCGTGTCCTCCTCGTTCCTAAGGTAGACTGATTTCGCGTGTTCTTTTTCTAAGTCTAATAATGAGTTGTATTGTTCTATCTTATAAGGCATTTTATAGGCAACTTCATCGGTCCCATTTGTGAACCTTACTACTCCTTCGGGTGGGTCATGAGTCATGTTGGATATTTCAATGAAGGGTTTTCCTAGTACTACTTATGACAGCCTAGGGTCACTGATTGAGCTAATATATTCAACAATCATGAGTACGTGACATAAGTAAAATTCCCTACGAAAACATGCATCCCCTTAATCCTTCCCGTGAAATTGCTAACTCCTATATCTAAATTTTCCCTAGGGTCGAGTTTTCTTCTCATGATCCAATTTGACATCATTCGGGTCATGATATTTAGAGGGGAGTTAAGATCAATGTAGGCTTTCTCCACATGCACATGTCCAATGTTGAATGGTATTTTAAGATTTGCTGGACATCCTTCCATAATAATGGGGTTTCTCAGGAATATCAAGGGGATGGGGCCATACATGAGATATTTGTGATATGCAAGCTCGCTTCGAGTTGGGAATATGTCAAAATATTCCACCTCCAGTCCTCTTGCTTCGGGTTCCTCCTTGCGGGTATCATCATTCTTCTTAACTATCTCAATAAACATCACATCACCATCATCCCCTTTGGTGCAAACAAATTTTATGCCAAATAATTGGGGGCCAAGCCGAACGATTCGAAGAATGAGTTGAGTTTTAGGGATTTTTTGATTATGAATGAAATTGATGGATCGGGTGGCGTAGAGGGGCTGATATTGATATCTTTCTGGCTGCTCTTCTCTTCTTCCTCATTTTCTTCTGGCTTATCGCCATGGGAGTCGCTTTGTTATTTGGGATGTATCGTGATGGTGTTGATCAAACCATGGATATGGGTTAAACATTGTGGGTCTTCAGTTGGGTAAGAACGAGCAGACAAAACTGAAGTTGTGGAGTTAACGTTCAGTTTTGGTATAACACCTCGTAACTTAGGTCATTGTACGACATTATGTAATGCACAATTTATTTTTAGGGTTTTACGCGTTTGCTCTTAAACTGTAAAAGTTAAGTTAAATCGCGTAAACTAAAAATGATCATACAATGTAAACGGGCATTAAACGATTAAATGTAGTCATCAATCAAGTGTTATATGATTATTAAGAGGATAATTATCAACATTGCACATTTTATTTTTGTTGATTACGTAAAATGTTTACGTTTCGCGATAAAGTGCGTTTAAGCCTTCCCGGAAGCACGTTAATTTATCTACGCTTCATCGAATACCCACAATTTGAACTCAATACTTAAAGTATAATTAAAACTCAATATATTTATCACACTAGACATTTTCATATTAAAGGAATTGAAATTATACATTTACATATGCAAGTTATACTTTTAATTAAACATATGTTACTTTAGGCTTTATATAATACATATATACACTAAATAAATGAACAAATGCATACATATCCTACCCTAACCCTTATGAACGTGTACATAAGCCATCTAGAAGGCCTTTGGTCACCATGACATCAATAAGAACCTTCATTGCATGAACCTTTCACCACTTGATGCTATGACTAGCCAAAACCAACCCATTGTTTCTCAAAACCTTGTGCTATACCATTAGACACCTTGCAAAGGCTCAAGTGACCAAGGAATATGCTAAGGATCTTAGCTAGTATAAATAGGAGTGCAAGGGTTAAGAGAAAACCACATCTACACTTCTCTCTTTACTTGAAAAATCAAACAAAACCCTCTTTTCCCTCCATTAGAGCTCACGGCTCAAATACCCTCCAAGAAGCAATCCATTGCTTGATTTTTCTTGATCATATAAGTGTTCTTATATCATTCCTAAGGTGTTCTAAGAAGATTTGAAGATTTGGTTAAGTTTGGAAAAGATTTTGCAAGAAAAGTGTTTTTGAAGTTAAGCTTGGAACTTTTGGATCTTGATTTTGGGAAAAACTTGTTAAGTGTTGTTATAATCTTCAAACAAGGTTCCATTATCATCCTTATACTCTTATTACAATTATATATGCATGCCATGATCATATCTATACTTGTTATGCTTGTTTTATTGAAAATATTATGTAAACATATTCAAAACTCATAAAACCCTAATTGTTCCCATATTGAGTATAAAATATTATTGATAAAACAAGTGGTTAAAATAACTTATATATTTGAAAAGTAGAGTCTTATTAGATAATCATAGACTCCGGAATCAAGTTATTTTGTTGAGAAACGAATCTGATACGTACAGTTCAAGTTATAACTACTTATTTCTCAAAACTAGTTTCTTTTAATCTACTTTTATAATTATATATTCAATACATTTTTCCTTATGATTTAAAATATCAATTTTTAACTACAAGTGCTATATTAGTAGGGAATTTTATAAAGGATATTGAGGCCTCTTCGGAGTAACGTATTGACGAGTTCTGGATTTACGATTTAAAGTGTCCTAGACTCCTCAAACTTACTGTCATGACCTTTATCCTTAATGATAGCCCAAACGATAGTACAATGTTAATTATAAAAGATCAAAACCTTTATTATATCCTAAATACATCAATGATTTTATCAAAATTCACTACAAGTATATATGTGGCATTGTATTGTGTACTATTCGTCTGTATGCTTAGCAGTCTTCTTAATCGACCTATACTTTATTAGGTTGCATTCAGTCTTTATCGTGACGCTTTATCAGTAGTGATATACTCTGTTCAAATTCATTTGAGGTGAGTTCATAGCCCCACGTTTTACTTTAATCATACTTTATAAGTTTTGGGGTGAGAAACATATGCACGTTTTACAAATTGGACGCAAGTGTACATTTTATCATGATTACGTTTTGCCTAAGTAGCGATAACCCACTGTGCCCATGAATCATGAACTGTTAAATTACATATATGTAGTCGTGGATTACATTATGTGAGCGCGAATGATTATAAATAGATCTATTTGGGATGACTTCCCCGTTCGGGTGACTAGCTATCATTAGAAACGAACGTATTTCATGTCGGATACTGGATGTTAAGGGTTGAACATCATCACGGGCAATGTAGGCAATATATATCTATATATTGTATTCAATTATGTCGAGTTTCGGTGTCATGAGCTTAGGAAAACGTAAATACATTTGTGATGTCTGCATCTGTTGCATTATCACAGGGAAAGTCTTGCGGTCCTGCTTGATCATTTATTAAACCTATGAAATTCACCAACTTTATGTTGACATTTTAAATGCAATGTTTTTCAGGAGGTCATTAAGCACGAGGTGCGAAGGATACATTGGGGGTTATATTTTGAAGTCATGCATTAAAGATTTAGTCGCATTACATTTTGTTTATCCGTTATGGGCTGTAAGGAGTAATAAAAAGAATCATGTTAAAGACCCTATTTGTGATGCAAATGTTAAGCATACTATGTTAAATGCGAATTCTGAGTTAATGTCGTTCTTATATTATCTTGTGTTATTGATCTGATAAGTAACACGCCCCGGATCCTTATTCCGCTGCGACCCATTTTGGGGGTGTTACAGATTGGTATCAAGAGCCAAGGTTATAGAGAACCAGGTCAAATGTTTTGCTGGACTATAACCGTTTTCAAACATTGCATTCATAAAAAGGGGTTTTCTCGGGACATACATAAATTATTTGTTTGCATTAGTTAGAAATACTAAGTGCTTACATGATTAATATACGTGTTTACATTATAGTATGTAAATTACTACTAAGTCTTATATTAGCATACTTATATAAGTTACTTAAAATTTCAGATATTATCATGTCCGATTCCGAACATTCTACTATTACATACTTAACGGAGCTGGAATATTCAGACATGGGGTCACCAGGAGTTGACGGACCACCATCACCGGATTACGTGCCTGGCCCGGAGGCACCACCTTCACCTATTTACATCATATACCGAGCCAAGTACCCAGAGTTTTTATGCCACCTAGGATCTGCTTTCCAGCTGAGAGAGCAACCGTTACCTGCTGTTTTTCACCCACTGCTGGACTCACCAGGATATATTCCCTGAGTCTGGATCCAGAGGGAATCCAGAGGAGGAGGATGAAGGAATCCTGAGGAGACCCTGCCTACTATCCTGCTGACATAGGGAGATTGATGATGATGATGATAAAGAAAAAAAAAAAAAGAAAAAATAAAAAAAAAAAAAATAAAGAGAGGAGGAGGAGCACCTAGCTTCTGCCGACTCTACAGTTGTCGCTTTACCAGCTGTTGATCGTACCGACTCTATATTCTTTATCTCATACTCACCATTTCCCCAAACACCATCTCCACCACCTCCCCGAATACTATCTCCACCTATTAGCCCTACTCGTATTGGGATTCCCGAAGTTGTTTAACCACCTCGGAAGGGCCTCGACATGCTTCTCCTACCCGATTTACAGGTCGGGAGACTTCAGCGGCCGGTGCTGCTAGGCATGATGTACCTGCCATACCAAGGGAAGACCCTTATGTTGTAGCAAGGGAAGAACCTTTATAAATTTTCGATATTGTAGAATGACGCTCCTAAGACATCCTGGGATGTCCGATAATCTAAGGAGATTAAGACTATGGATCAACGGATGAGTAGGTTGATGGTCTGGTGGAAGCCAATCGAGAGATCGCACCAACCCCCATAGAGGAAGTCAATCGGAAATTACGATCTCTCTACCACTTTATCAGGAGACTACCATCATGCATGGTTTGATGAGGATCTCTAGACAAAAATAAAAAAAAGAAAAAGGATCGGTCTGAGCTGATAGCCGAGTCCAACCCTATTGTAAAGAGATAAGGCCTATCTCACCATCCAACTAGCAGTTATGTCGAGAGGGAGGCTTGGATGGCCCGTGAGGCCTGGGATTTTCTATGACTTACGACGATGCACGTCCACAGTTTTAGGCACTACGTACTATGGTAGTGGAACACGTGCATTGATTTCAGGATTACAGGCAGCATACCACCGAAAACAATTTCAGTTGACTATGGCACTAAAGCTCTAAGGGCTACAGACACAGATTGCTGAGTTTAGAGGCATCAGGGACCCGCAGAATGTCCGGCACAGCCCGATGCACCAAGGAGGCTGGTAGTTGTTCCATATTTTGGTTATGTAAGCTAAGTATGCAGCCTGTTTAAGTATTATGGGTTTATTCCCAGCTACAGGCGGTCATAGATCTTGTTTGTTTTGATTAGCTATCTTGTATAGCATACTAAGTTTTACGGTATACCCCGGCTAGTATGCTTTAGGTTGTTCTTTATGTCTTGTATAATAATCTTTTGTACCAAACAAATCATTTATCTTTTTCAAGTTATATATGAAATGGATGGATTATTTATCTATGATATCAATTTACATTAAATGATTCGATTTGATTATTCCTGGTTAATTTAAATACCATTTGTACATTTTACTATGTGATGTGATCTCGTGTTATTTAATATGTATATGTTAAAGTTATGAGTTTATGAAATCTAACGGGTACTATATTTTCATATGATTGAAGAAAATGGCACCAAAGAGAAGGACCACGAGGTTAAACCCAGGTGCAACACCAATTGGAACAACCACAACCGACATGGTCCCAATGCCCAACTGCAGCAATGATTGACGAAGGTGTTACGGGCTGCATTGGCAGCACGATGATACAACCAGGAATGGTGATGATAGCCATTTCTTAAGGGAGTATGTATCAGAAGGCTGTGCAAAGTTCTCTGAATGCACCTACCCGGAGCTTTCCTAAATGCCAACCCTTGAACTTCAAGGGCACTGAGGAGATGTTCGACTTACCCGATGTTTGAGAAAGATGGAGTCGTGTTCAGTATTAGAAATGCACAACAAGCTAGTCAAGTCATATTTGCGACGTTGCACTCTGCAAGACGATCCTACAGGTGGAAATGCCATGTTAAGTACCACTACTCCTGATACAGCTCCATGCCATGGCCATGGCAACACTGAAGAAAAAGATACCGATAATACTCCCAAGGGCGAGAATCAAGAAAATTGAGGCTGAGATGTGGAATCTTAAGGTTAAGGCACCGAGTGTGGTGGCCTATAATCGACCGATTTCAACAACTACCTTGATGTGTGCCAAATGTTTTCCGAAAGAGTCAGACCAAATTGAAAGATATATCGGTGGCTTGCCCGATATGATACTTGGTAGCGTAAAGGCATCAAAATCAAAAACTATGCAAGAGGTTATTGAGTTTACTACCGAGTTAATGGAGGACAAAACCAAGGCCTATGTTGAACGTCTGGCTGATAACAAAAGAAAAGCTGAGGACTCTGCCCGGAACAACCAGATTCACAACAAACAAGAGGCAAACACCGGAAGGCTATGCCGCAGGGGGAGAAAGAGGAGGGGGGGAAGGGGAGGGAATGTTGACAGGGGACAATACGAAGGACCTAGACCTTGGTGTTCTAAGTGTAACTATCACCACTACGGTCCTTGTGCTTCAAAATGCCACAAGTGCAACCGATTTGGTCACTTATCTCGTGACTGCAAGACTCCCAAAAATGCCAACCCTGGGGCTAATCAGGGGGGCAATGGTTGTTTTGAATGTGGTGCTCAGGGACATCCAGAGGGATTGTCCGAAATTGAAGAACAACCAACAATCGGGGTAATCGTGATGGAAATGCCAAGGCTCCGACAAAGTGACGCTGTGGGAAATACGGGGCAAACCCGACAACAATGCTTACGGGTACGTTTCTCCTAAACAATCGCTATGCATCCTATTATATTGATACTGGTGCCGATAGGAGTTGTATCTCCTACATTTAGCTCTCGAATCGTTACACTCCAACTGCATTAGATCATGGATTACGATGTCGAACTAGTCCGACGGGCGAATTGTTGGGTTAACCACAAATTATACGGGTAGTACGATAAATTCTTAAATCATTCTTTCAACATAGACCTAATGCCCGTAGAACTAGGTAGTTTTGACGTAATCATTGGTATGGATTGGTTGGCAAAATACCATGCCGTTATCGTCTGTGCGGAAAAGATCGTTCGTATTCCTTTTGGAGACGAAATTTTAATCGTTCGAGGTGACGGAAGCAGCAACAAACACGGGACTCGATTGAGCATCATCTCGTGTACTAAAGCTCAAGAGTATTTAGCAAAAGGATGTCACGTATTCTTAGCAAATATCACCGCCACCAAGGACGAAGATAAGTCAAAGGGGAAGCGACTTGAAGACGTGCCAGTTGTTCGGGAATTTCCTGAAGTTTTTCCCGAGGACTTGCCGGGTATACCACCCACTCGACAAGTGGAATTTAGAATCGATTTGGTACCTGGTGCTGCACCTGTAGCACGGGCACCATATAGATTAGCACCGTCGGAAATGAAGGAACTAGCGGAGCAACTACAAGAACTTACGGACAAGGGCTTCATAAGACCAAGTTCCTCACCTTGGGGAGCTCCAGTCCTATTCGTCAAGAAGAAAGATGGTTCTTTCCGGATGTGTATCGACTACAGAGAATTGAACAAATTGACGGTAAAGAACCGTTACCCACTCCCAAGGATTGACGACCTATTCGACCAGCTGCAAGGGTCGAGTATTTATTCAAAGATCGATCTGAGGTCGGGGTATCACCAGTTGAGAGTTCGAGAAGAAGACATCCTCAAGACTGCATTCAGGACTCGATACGGTCACTATGAATTCCAAGTCATGCCTTTTGGTTTAACTAATGCACCAGCCGTGTTCATGGATCTTATGAACCGGGTGTGTAAACCGTACCTGGACAAGTTTGTAATTGTCTTCATCGATGACATCTTGATCTACTCCAAAAGTAAGAAGGAACATGAAGGACATCTTAGGCAAATCTTAAAATTGCTTAAGAAGGAAGAATTGTATGCCAAGTTCTCTAAGTGTGAATTCTGGATCCCCAGAGTACAATTCCTCGGACATGTGATTGACTGTCAAGGTATTCACGTTGACCCTGCCAAGATTGAATCTATCAAGGATTGGGCGTCTCCTAAAACACCAACAGAGATTCGCCAATTTTTGGGCCTTGCCGGCTATTATAGAAGATTTATCGAAGGGTTTTCAAAGATAGCCAAAACAATGACCAAACTAACCCAGAAAGGTGTCAAGTTTGATTGGGGTGATAAACAAGAAGCAGCTTTTCAACTATTGAAGCAGAAGCTGTGCAGTGCACCAATCCTAGCCTTACCTGAGGGAAGCGAAGATTTTATCGCATACTGTGACGCTTCAAAGAAGGGTTTGGGCGCTGTGTTGATGCAAAGAGAAAAGGTGATTTCTTATGCATCACGTCAGTTAAAAATTCATGAGAAGAACTATACAACACATGATTTAGAACTTGGGGCAGTAGTGTTCGCTCTAAAGATGTGGAGGCACTATCTGTACGGGACCAAGTGCACAGTGTTCACTGATCATAAGAGTTTACAACACATTCTTGATCAGAAGGATTTAAATATGAGGCAACGTCGCTGGTTAGAGTTGCTGAGTGATTACGATTGTGAAATTCGTTATCACCCAGGGAAGGCGAATGTTGTTGCTGATGCTCTGAGCAGGAAGGAACGAGAACCACTAAGGGTTCGGGCCTTAGTGATGACTATTGGCTTGGATCTTCCTAAACAAATCCTGAACGCCCAGACAGAAGCAAGAAAGCTGGAGAACATCAAGAAGGAGGATGTTGGAGGTATGTTAGTTGAGAATTCAAAAGATCCGGAGAAATTCAGAACAGAAAAGTTGGAACCGCGTACGGATGGAACTCTATGCCTCAATGGCAGGAGTTGGTTACCTTGTTATGGCGATTTACGGACTGTAATCATGCACGAGTCCCATAAATCAAAATACTCAATACATCCGGGTTCTGACAAGATGTACCAAGACATGAAGAAGCTATACTGGTGGCCCAATATGAAGGCAAACATCGCCACCTATGTTAGCAAGTGTTTGACATGTGCTAAGGTCAAAGCCGAACACAAGAGACCATCGGGTTTGTTAGTGCAACCCGATATACCTGAATGGAAGTGGGACAACATCACGATGGATTTTGTCACAAAGCTTCCTAAGTCATCGCAGGGTTATGACACTATTTGGGTAATCGTTGACCGACTGACGAAGTCTGCCATTTTTATGCCAATGAGGGAAACGGATCCCTTGGATAAACTGGCGAGGATGTACCTAAAGGAGGTAGTCACGAAGCATGGAATACCTGTATCAATTATCTGTGATCGTGACCCTCGATTCTCATCAAATTTCTGGAAGTCACTTCAGAAGGCTTTGGGTACGAGTTTAGATATGAGTACTGCATATCATCCAGAAACTGACGGACAAAGTGAGAGGACTATCCAAACTCTCGAGGATATGCTACGTGCTTGCGTAATCGACTTTGGAAATGGTTGGGTTAAACATTTGCCATTGGTCGAGTTCTCATACAATAACAGTTATCACGCTAGCATTAAGGCTGCACCGTTTGAAGCACTTTATGGTCGAAAGTGTAGTTCACCCGTGTGTTGGGCCGAGGTTGGACAAGTTCAACTCACTGGTCCAGAATTAGTGCAAGAAACAACGAAGAGGATCATACAGATCAAACAAAGGATTCAAACCGCTCGCGATTGACAAAAGAGCTACGTCGACTTAAAGCGTAAACCGATGGAGTTTCAAGTTAGAGATAAAGTTATGCTTAAGGTTTCGCCTTGGAAAGGGTTCGTACGTTTTGGCAAACGGGGGAAGTTAAACCTCAGATATGTCGGACCTTTCAAGGTGTTGAAAAAGGTTGGAGCCGTTGCTTACAAGCTTGAGCTTCCTCAAGAGCTGAGCAGGGTCCACAATACGTTTCATGTATCCAACTTGAAGAAATTTTATTCTGACGATCCATTAGTCGTTCCGTTGGAAGGACTCCAAGTAGATGACAAGCTCCATTTTGTTGAAGAGCCTGTAGAAATCATGGATCGCGAAGTCAAACAATTGAGGCGAAGCCGTGTCCCAATTGTCAAGGTTCGATGGAACTCTAGGCGAGGTCCTGAGTTTACATGGGAACGGGAAGATCAATTCAGGAAGAAATATCCACACCTTTTCACCAAGATCGCACCGTCGTCAAGTGCCGTGTCATAAGCCTTGAGGACAAGGCTCATTTAATGGGGGAAGACTATAACACCTCGTGTTTTAGGTCATTGTACGACATTATGTAATTCACAATTTATTTTTAGGGTTTTACGCGTTTGCTCTTAAATCGTAATCGTTAAGCTAAATCGCGTAAACTAAAAATGATCATTCAATGTAAACGGGCATTAAACGATTAAACGTTTACATCAATCAAGTGTTAAATGATTATTATGAGGATAATTATCAACTTTGTTCATCTTATTTTTATTGGTTACGTAAAATGCTTACGTTTCGCGATAAAATACGTTTTGGCATTCCCGAAAGCACCAAAACCTATCTACGCTTCAGCAAATACCCACGATTATACCCAATACACAAAATAATCAAAATATCATCCCAAATATGTCAAGATGGCCGGATATGCAAGGGATGGGACCAAGAAATATCTATTTCATGACTACTTGCCCTAAAATATCAAGATAAGGAAATATCAAGGGAACAAAGCCTTACACCTTTGTTACCACTTGACTGCTTGCCCTAGGAACCTTCCTTGAAGGCCTTGGATTAGTCTTGCATGTATATAATGCATAAGCTAGCAAGTAAACACACATCTTTCATTTTCCAAAGTGTAAACAAAATCAAAACTCTCTCATTTCCTTTATACAAGCCCACGGCTCAAAATCATTATCATATACAATCCATACAAAATTTTCTACCACATATACAAGCATACACACATCATATCTAAGACCTACTAAGGTGGTTTCAAGGCTTGGTTAACCATTTGCAAGGAAGGAAGCAAGAAAATGAATTAGGGTTTACTTGGGAAAAATTAGGGTTTCATCTTATATTTACTAGCTAAGGGTTTAAATCACAGGTGGTGGATTGTTATTCTTGCCTCTACTCATTCACACAAGGTTATTTAAAAGCTTAATCATTTCATACTTATGATTTTATGTGTTCATATGTTCTATTTAGCTAAATCACCATTTAGGATACGTTTGAATATGTGAAAGGGATTTTTACTTATGATCAATGTTTTGTGAACATATTTACATGTTATATGGATCTAATACGATGTTAAAAGGAATTATAAGTGTTTTTAAAAGGCGAATGCTAAAAGGAAATGCTCTACATGGTGGAACATTCCCCACGGTAAGACCACTACTACCTGAAGCTGCCACAATGCAATGCCATAGAGGGAACACTGAAAAACATGATGGACAGACACAAATACTGCCCAAGGCGAAATAAGAAGCTAGAGTTTGAAATTTGGCAATTTAAAGGTGAAGGGTACCGAATGTGGTAACCTAATAGTCCAAACTTTCCAAAACTAGACTATGTGGGATCATCGGATGTTCCCGGAGCGAAATATACATAGTTGATAAAGTATGGTCGCAGCTTACCCACACGATCCAAGGGCCTAACTCTGTGTTCCCATCAAAGGCCTCAGTCTCGCAAATGCCACAAGTTCCATAAATTTGGTTATGTTTGTTAGCTATGCAAGCACCGTTAAGTAATGTTATTCCCAGCTAGCAGACAGAATAGATCTTTTGTTTCTGTTTAGCTAACCCAGTATAGGACTTTTGTTCAGGTATTAGCTATCTTGTACACATACTAAGTGTATACGGGAATAAGTCACGGCTGTATGGCTTTAGGTTGTTTACATTTTGTCTTGTAACCTACATGTAAGCAATCATCTGAACTGAACGCGAACATTTATGTTTTTTTCCAAGTTTATAATGAAATGGACGGATTACGTTATCTAATGAAATCGAATTTATAAATGAATGTCGATTTGGTTATACCAATGGTAAATTCTCAAAAGCATTAGTACATTTCACTGTGTGATGACAGAATCTCTTATTTAATGTTGTATATGTTATGTCATAGTTATTGCTATTTTATGAAATCAACGGGTATTATGTTTCCTTGTGCGATTTAAAGGAAAATGGCACCAAAGAGAAGGACATCGAGGTAAAACCATAGTGCAACACCAACACAGTCCCGAAACACTCATACCACTACATCGTCACCAATTGCCCAGCAATAGGCAATGACATGACGAAGGTTAACTGCTGCACTTGCAGCACGTGATGCAACTAGAAAGGCGATGATACAGCATACAGTAGAACGTGTTGCCATAAGGCCTGTGCAAGTTGCTCGTAAATGGCACCTACCCGTACTTCCTAAAATGAGCAATACCTTGAACTTCCAAGGGGCACTAAGGGAAGTTGTTCGCGACACACTCAACGGTTATCGCGAAAAGATGGAGTCTATTACAGCATAAGCAACTTGTACACGTAGTCAATGCATACAAATTTGCTACAGTAACCTGCAAGGAAATGCTCTTACATGCGTTGGAAATTCCACGTTAAGACCACAACTCCTAAGCTGCCCATATGCAATGCATTGGAGAGACACTGCGAAAAAGACTGATGACAGACAAATACTAGCCCAAGGGTGCGAAATTAAGAAGCTAGAGATCAAATGTTTAATTTAAAGGTGAAGGGTTACCGATGTGGTAAACCTATACTAACGTTTTCCAAGAACGGGCCAACTAATGTTCGATCGGATGTTTCCGAACGAAATAAACCAAGTTGAGAATATGTCAGTGGCTGCCGACTACGATCCATGTCTAGACCTCTGTGTTCATACAAACATGTTTACATCAATCAAGTGTTCAAATGATATATTATCGGATAAATATCAACTTGTTTCATACTTATTTTAATTGGTTTACGTAAATGCTTACGTTTGCGATAAAAATGCGTTTTCGCATTCCCGGCAAAGACACCAAAACCTAACTACGCTTAAACAAATATCCACGATTATACCCAAAACACAAAATAAAAATCAAAATAGCATCCCATATATGACATAATGTGGCCGAATGTGAAGATAGGAACCAAACAAATATCTAGGTGCATGTCCACTATGCCCTAAAAGATCGAAGGTTTTGGCAAATAATCAAGGGGAACAAAGCCCTACACCAACATTTGAGATACCACTTTACTAATTGCCCTAGGAACCTTCCTTGAAGTCCTTGGCTTAGTCTTCCATCTATATAAGGCTTTAGCTAGCAAGTAAACACACATCTTCCATTTTCCAAAGTGTAAACAAAATCAAAACTTTCCCATTTCCTTTATACAAGCCCACAGCTCAAAATCATTATTATTACAATCCATAACAAAATTTCTACCACATATACAACCATATACACACATCATATCTAATACTACTAAGGTGGTTGTCAAGGCTTGTTAACCCTATCAAGGAAGGAAGCAAGAAAAGGAACTAGGGTTTACTTGGGAGAAAGAATTAGGGTTTTCATCTTATAATTTACTAGCTAAGAGGTTTAAATCACAAGGGTTTGATTGTTAATCTTCGCCCCAACACCCCTTCACACAACAGGTTATTAAAAGCTTAACACATTTCAATACTATGAATTTATGTGTTCATATAGTTCCTATTTAGCTAATCAACATTTTAGGATACTTTTGAATATGTAGCCGAAATGGATCATTTACTTACTATGATCAATGTTTTTGAGAACTTATTTACAGTTAGACTGTGGATTCTAAAATGACATGTTAAAAAGGAATGTATTAAAGTGTTTTTAACATGTTGGTTAGTATTAACGTATATGAACAAATTAGGGTTTCAATGTTAACTTAATAAGTTACAAGTGAAAATGGTGTGAATAACATGATTATATCTGTATTCGTGACAATCATGACAAAACATGAACTAAATGGACCTAATATATGTAAAACAAAAGATAATAAGTGATGTAAAGGTAGTTGTTAACAAGGTGTTGAAGCTTAATAGTACAAAAATCAAGACTTAAACATGTTCTTTAATCACAACCTTTAAAAGTTTCTGTTTTGGTTCCAATTTGTTAACATCCATATTAGGTTTTATAAAGAAAGTACATCTCATAAGGATTCCAAAATGATAAGAAACTCGAAAATCAGATTTATAACGAAGAAGATACGCTAGTTACGAGTTTATACGACCAAAATACTTTATAAAATAAAATGTATAAAATGTTACGATTCATGGACAGAAACTTTATACAGTTGTAAACAACAATAATATGATAAAACTTTCAATTACGAAACGTGTTTGAAAGAATCGCTAAAGAACGAAGCTATAACGAATAGATACGACATTTACGAGGTTTTTGCGATAATAAGTGTAATCTGTACTGAACCAAAAAAAACACTATTCAAACAAAGAATCTCAGAAACTTAAAAAAATGCAATATTATGATCACTCTTCCTTAATACGCAAAGCGTGGGCGTAAGAACGAGGAACGGACTTAAAAACGACAAAGTATGTCTTTTTGCTAAAGCGTAAATTCTATAAACTTTTTTTACTTTATAATTACGATTCAACTTAAATGATTAGATGGTGATATAGCTATATATATCATATATATGTTATTAGTTTATCAAAAGTGCTAAAAATACTAGGGAATTTCTTAATGAGGCATTCACGTATGACCTTAAGTGACGAGCTGTTGGATTTACGATTATTAAAGTGTCCCGGCTCCTCTTCGTCATGTCATGACCACGTTAAATTATGATAGCCCGAATTGATAGTACACAGATAACTATATAGGATTATAGTACTGAGCGTATTGGATAGACAACGTACTTGTGAATACTAATTCGACCTATATTAACATAGGTTGCATTCGGGCTGTTAGCGTAAGAAGCGTTTTATTTCGTTTTTATTTGGGATATTTTATTATCAATTTACTCACTCAAGGTGAGTTCATAGCCCCATGTTTTACAATTATTGATTTACAAGTTTTTGGGGTGAGAAACATATGCATGTTTTACAAATTGGACGCAAGTGTACATTTTATCATGATTACGTTTTGCCTAAGTAGCGATAACCCACTATGCCCATGAATCATGAACTGTCAATTACTGGAATGTGAGCGCGAATGATTATAGATAGATCTATTTGGGATTGACCTCCCCGTTCGGGTGACTAGCTATCACTGGAAACGAACGTATATCATGTCGGATTTTGGATGTTACGGGTTGAACATCGTCACGGGCAATGTAGGCAATATTTATATATTGTATTCATTTATGTCGAGCTTCGGTGTCATGAGCTTAGGAAAACGTAATTACATTTTGTGATGTCTGCATCTGTTGCATTATCACGGGGAAAGTCTTGCGGTCCTGCTTATACATTTACATAAACCTATGAAATTCACCAACTTTATGTTGACGTTTTAAATGCAATGTTTTTCAGGAGATCATTAGGGCACGGGGTGCAAAAGGGATACATTAGTGGTTATGTTTTGGATGTCATGCATTAAAGATTTAGTCGCGTTACATTTTGTATATCTGTTATGGGCTAGAAATCTTTGTAATAATAACAAGTAAACAAGTGAAGCTTCGAGCTTTTGTAAACATTTTGTTAAATCCAATGTATCAGTTTTAAAACGACTTTTAATTGTCGTTCAATATATATCTTGTGCTAGTGATCTGAGAAGTAACACGCCCCGGACCCTTATTCTGCTGCGACCCAATTTGGGGGTGTTACATAAATGGTTGCATAACCACTAGGAAAACAAATATTTTCTATTACAACTACGAACTCTTTTATCATTATTACATACTTATATACAAATATCAATGTCATCTTCACAAAATTACACTACTCGAAAAAACATTTATGAGGGCAGCTGCCCACACTGTCCCCTAAGTAGGACCGCCACTGGTTGTGGGTTCAAGTTCATGCAACGACAAAGTATAAAGTGTATAATTATACATAGTTTATTATGTGTTAATTAGTGTTGCTTTTCAAAAACAGAAATACAAAACAAAATGAAGGTGATCTTTTTAGCAAGGCTAATGCATTTTGTTGTTTACACGAATAGCAGGTTTGATGTGTTACCTTTGATAGACTAAGTTGAAAGGGTTCAGCCACTTGGACTTTGGTCCAATGGTAAGTGAGTTCTTCACTAACAAAAGGTTGTGGGTTCAAGGTTTGCTTGAAAAAAAAATTGAAAGGGTGCAAGTTTGTTACCACACATAGTAGAGCTATACACAAACAGTAATTAAGAAAGATTGTTTATAGGAATAGTAAGGTTCGTGGATGTTTTTGGGCTATATTGCATTAAATTTTTTGAGCTCCACTTGTTATGGTACGCAAAGCCAATTATGTTTGTCAAAAGAGAGAATGTGTGATATTATATATATATACTAAATTTTGACTTGTATCCCACACAATAAATGAATAGTAACTATATTATATTATTAAAACCATTATTTTATTACTAAATGAAGAGTAACTTATATTAAATAATCATTTCTTATTTTTGATAAACCCTTTTCTCAAAATTCTCTTTTTTTTAATAAACCCTCTCTTTCTCAAAATTCTCTATTTTTAATAAACCCCCCTCAAAGTTAAGTCACTTTTCAGTTTTAATCCAAAATATTTTAGTGTAATAAATCTCCTTTAAAGTTAAGACACTTTTCAATTTTGGTACAAAACCTTTTGCGGCGACACGCGGGTGGCCAAACCTTATTCATAGTTATACTAAAAGTTGTGTATAGAAATGTTATTTAGGTAAAGAAATAAGCAGTTGACTCTGTCTAATAGTCAAACTACATGTATGCCATAAGGCCCAACATTTGAACATTATATCCCATATGGTTTTGGGCTCCGTTACTGTGTCGCATATTGTCTTTAGCCGTTAACCCAATGTTTTTTATGTTTTGCCCGTTAGCGTACTTTAATTTGTTTTCTAAATTATATTTTTACAGTGGGTCATCCAAAAAAATGATTAACAGCCAAACTTTGGTGTAAACAACCTTAACAAGATATTTAAACATCCAGGATAACATTATCATTGCTAAAGAGTTACTAAAGGAGTATAAGAGGAAAAATGGTGAAACAAGGTGTGCTTTAAGATTGATATACAAAAAAACATATAATACTGTTAGTTGGGATTTTCTTAAAAATTCTATGACTAAGTTTGGTTTCCACCCTTTGATGATAAATTATATTAGACAAGGAGGCCTAATTTCTCCTTATCTATTCACTCTTGTAATGCAAGTGGTCTCCTAATTGCTCGCTAAGAATTCGCAAACAAGATCTTCAACTATCTAATATGTGTCTTGCAGATGATTTGTTGGTTCTGTGCATTGGGGATGTTGAGTCTGTTGGAGTAATCAAGAAGACAATGGAACAATTCAGTAGCAGTTCCGATCTATTTCCTAATATGGGCAAAAGTACTATTTTCTTTAGAAGTGTGCCTTTGGATGTATAACATGAAATTCTTCAAGTTATGCCTTTCCAAGTTGGACGTCTTCCAATGAAATATTTAGGAGTTCCTTTGTTTGCTAAGAAATTGGAAGTTAATGATTGCAAAAGTCTGGTGAATAAAGTTGCTGACAAAATCAATTGCTGGAAGAACAATTATCTATCTTATGATGGGAGAATTCAATTAATTGCTTCAATCCTTTCTTCAATGCAAATTTATTAGGCATCAGTGTACATGTTGCCTAGTGCTGCAATTAATGAGATAGAGAAGATTTTAAAGGGGTTCTTATGGTGTTAAGGTCCTCTATGTAATGGTAAAGCTAAAGTGGCATGTAAGCTAGTGTGTTTACTAAAGGAGCAGGGTGGTCTCGGTATAAAATCATTGAAAAATTAGAATGAGATACTTCTTATTAAATAGTTGTGGAAAATTATTGAAGGTAAAGAATTCTTGTGGGTTAAATGGGTAAATGTGGTGAAGTTAAAAGGGACAAGCATTTGGGATATAGAAGCAAATTACAGTGATAGTTGTGGGTGGAAAAAGTTACTTGAACGCAGAAGCAGAATTAAAAACCATGTTTATTACTCCATTGGAAATGGGAAGAATGTTTCAATATGGATTGATAGATGGGATATTAAGGGTCCTTTATCTGAAATCATTCCTAGAAGAGTTTGGTATGGTGAAAGATTATGAAGAAACGAAACTGTTTTCTGAATATGGAATTGAGAATGATGATATTGGTTATGGTCCTACAAGATTAGCTAGCTTTCCTGAGCTGATTTGCAATATGATGTTCCAATATCTCTCTTAGAGAGTGAGATATGGAAGCAGTTAGTGAATGATAAAGTGTACTGGTTGGATAATCAAAATGAGAGGAAAGAGTTTTCTACAAAACAAGCTTGGGCTAATTTAAGAGAAAATGCTCCTAAAGTGGATTGGTACCATGTTGTTTGGTTCAGTCAGTTCCAACCAATGCATGTCTTTCTGTTATGGTTGGCTATCAAGGAAAGATTGGCTACACAAGATAGGTTAGCTAAGTGGAATTGCTACACTAATTCTGAATGCCCTCTATGCAAGAAGGAAAGGGACTCACATGCTTATTTGTTCTTTAAATGTGAATTTGCAAAACTAATTTGGAGGAAGTTAACAGAGAAAATAGAGAGTATAAGTAATCAGGATGATCTAAAAAGTATTGTCAATCACCTATCCCACACTCATGCCAAGAGTAGTATTTGGAAAGTTGTTAATAGACTAGTGCTTGCTGTAGTAGTCTACTACATTTGGCAAGAAAGGAATTAGAGAATCTGTAAGCAAGAAAGAAGAATTGTGGAGAAAATTTTGATGATTATCACTGATAATGTGAAGATGAGACTTGTGAGCTTCAAAGTAAAACAAAAAAGTGTTGTTCTAAAAGTTGCTGATACATGGAATCTCAGATGGGATAACATGTCTTTGAAAGCAGGTACTGTTTGATCAAAACTGGTTTTATCACTGAGTCTTGATAAGAGAATTTAGAGTGTTTGGATCAACAGATAGTCCATTGAATATTGTTTGCTATGCAGACTTGACATCTCTACTTTGAATAATTTGGCAGAAGTAAGATTGATGCATGCTATAGAATGGATAGTCCTTGTACATTGGATTTTATCTGGTATGACTATACTTAGTGACCCTTATAGTGTTCTAGTTTGGCCTTAGGAGAAAATTGGTGATCTATTTAGGGTCAGTGAGAGGTCTAATTTAGATGAATTTACCATAACGTAGGGCTATCCATTGAGAATGGTATATAGTCTGGGTGGACAATGCATGATGGGCGGAATACAGAGTTGTGAAAGATGAAACTTATTGGTCTACCCAATGCACTGTCAAAGGAGGAAAGGGTCTAAATGAGGGTGAGTGTTCCCTGGATAGTGATGCCTAAACCTTTTCTTCTTAATCAATATCTTGAGGTTGTAAGCTGCTGTTTTGCTTTAAGGGATAATGATTAGGAAATGTAGCTATGTTGGGTATAGCCCCTCATTTAGTGTAAATGGGAGCTATAACTCTCATGATGATGCCCCTCTCAAGTTTGCAAAAGGTTATTGTGGATGTAGGCTGAATGACCTTGTGCATCTTGGGAAGGGAAATGTAAATATAGGGTTATGGTTTTTTTGGTGAAAATATGGTGAACAAGTTCCTGGTGGTAATATATGAGATAGTCGCTGATGTTTGGTATAGCTACCAGAGATGGGCAATGTAGAATCATCCAAGATCATTCAGTAGTGTCTGAGATATAAGTTGTTTGGTATCCGAGATGCCCTGTATCTTTTACTTTGTATTCTCTGTTTTGTTCTCATAGGATTAGGCTTGTCTACTTCCTATTAGTACTGATGTAATTCTTTTATATTAATTAATAAATGCTTTACCTTTCACCCAAATAAACAAGATATTTAAACATGCCCGAAAACTTAATTTTATTAGGTGATCTTTTTGGTAATTTGACTAGAAATTATCT
>BQNB010031249.1:0-52600 GCA_026074375.1 Tanacetum coccineum
TGTGTGTGTGAGAAATGGTTATAAGAAATGAGAAGATATGATGAAACAAGTAGATATGTAGGTAAAATTTACACACACACACACACATACATGCATGTGTGCCGTGGGCTAGGTGGAACAAGAAAAAGGGGACCATTTTGATCTTCAAATGAGGGTTTAGCTAGGACATGGTGTAAGCCTTTAAGTAGGAAATTAGTTAGGTTGTTTATCTTGTAGCAAAAATTCAAAATGGATCCTATGTATGCATGCATGTTGCAACCGGTTGTGTACAAGCCAAAAGGGGGACCAAAAATGTTTTTCCCACTTTCTAGGATCATAGTGCTAGTTGGTGAATTAATTTCCAAGACTTTGCATAATCATGCATAAGTATAAATTAAATACGAAGCACGTGAGTAACGAAACGAGTAATGGTATCACGAAAAATTACGAAATTTTAAATATTGCTTAAAAACATAAAAACGCGGATATTGCCAAAATACTACAACGTTTGGTGTCCCGGTTCGCTCCCGGAGACGATTCTCAGATAATAACGAAACAACTTCCCGGTTAAACAGTAAAGCTAAACGAAACTTTTAAAAATTTAAATTACTACACAGAAACGGCTAACTTTTTGAACGGAAAATCTCGGGTTGTCACAGTTTTCCACGACTGTTTGCCCTAGAGTCATTACAAGATTGTAGAGTTTCTGATAGATGCAGTCTCGGACCTTTTACACGTAATTGGGCTTGGCGCAGGAATGTTAGAAGTGGGTCAGAAGAGTCACAACTCAATAACCTACTGGATTTACTCAAAGACTTCTCCCCTGACTCGTGGACCTACTGTGTCGACAACATCAAATACTTCACCGTCTCTTCTATGAGGAAACATATCGACAACTCTCTTCTTTCATCTCAAGGGTCACAAATCAGATGGAATAAAACCATTCCCATCAAAGTAAATATCTTTTCATGGCGGCTTTGCGTTGATCGACTGCCAACACGTTGTAATCTAGACAAACGGGGTTTGGATTTGGATTCTGTAAGATGCCCGATGTGCAATGATGATCTAGAAACTGTGCAACATGTTTTTGTTGATTGCTCGGTGGCTAATTACCTATGGAATATGATCTCAGTTTGGTGGGGTTTCAACAATTTCCCGTCCACTTTGGCTAATTTAATCTCTTGGAGCGATACAACAAACCTAAGCCCCACCATGAAGACTTGTTTTGATGCGGTGGTTCAAACTACTTTTTGGGTGATTTGGAGATTCAGGAATCGTATTTGCTTTGATTTGAAACCTCCGAGAAAGGACATGCTAATCGAAGAAATCAAAGTGTTATCTCACTCGTGGATTATTCATAGGATAAAGACTCCGGTTCCCGATTGGTTAGATTGGATAGTTAATCCTTATTTCTTTGTAGCTTAACTGTTTGTTCTTTTTCTTTTCCCTTCTTTCCTCTAGCATCTTGCTAGAGTGTTTATAAAATTGCCGTTAAAAAAAAAATAGGCATAAGGGTTGTAACGCATATGTTGTTTTGGATTGGGGCATAAGGAAGGAGGGCGGACACGTCTAGGAGGTGTAACAGCGGTGTCGGGCTGTTGTGTTAGGATAGCCGTGTCCGACGGTGGATCAAGTGGCGGAACAACGGTAGTCGACGGTGGTGTAGGCAACTTGGCACCTGTTGTTTGTGGTGTAGGTGGCGGGGGTGTAGGTGACTGGAGAATAGAATCAGAGGGAATTAAACCACATGGATAAGATGACACATAAGGGTCTGGGGATGGGAAAGGTGTAGGTGAAGATGAAGGGGAAGGTATCGTGAATGGAAAACATTGCTCGTTAAACCGTACATGACGGGCAATGTAAAGACGATTACTTGTAGGGTAAAGGCATCTGTAGCCATGATGAGAAGGGCTGTACCCAAGGAAAACACAAGGAATGGAGCGAAAATCCATCTTATGTTTATTGTAAGGTCGAAGATGTGGGTAACATTGGCAGCCAAACACCTTCAAAAAAGAGAAATCTGGTTTGCGTTTAAAGATGTGTTCAAATGGTGAGGTGTTGGAGGAATTTCGAGAAGGCATGCGGTTAATTAGATAAACTGCTGTATCATAGGCAAAGTGCCAAAATTTTGTGGGAACAGCCGATTGGGAGAGGAGGGTTAGACCAGTTTCCACCACATGACGGTGGCGTCTTTCAACCAAACCATTTTGCTCACTAGTATGAGGACATGAGAGACGGTGTAGAATCCCAAGAGATGTGAAAAAGGTTGACAGATTCCTGAATTCACCTCCCCAATCTGTTTGAACAGATTTTAGTTTGGTATTGAATTGTCTTTCAATGACAGTGATAAATTGTTTAAAAACATTGAAGACATCAGATTTGTGGGTCAAGGGAAATATCCACATATACCGTGAGAAGTCATCAACACAAAGTAAAAAATAATTATGGCCATCAGATGAAGTAAATAGGTGCTGGACCCCAAACATCACAAACTAATAAATCCAAAATATGAGTGCTTTTATAATTAGAAGATGACATATGAAGTTTCGATGATTTCCCAATGTGACAAGAATTACAGAAGGAACTCAAACTTTTATTGGAAACAGGAAGACTATATTTAGTCAGCATAGTTTGCAAAAGTTGGGGATGTGGATGACCAAGTCTTTGATGCCATATGGTTGAAGAAGCACGAACAGCAGTGAATGCAACTTTGGGAACTTGACGAATTTGAGGCGGACAAATTGCGACAGAAATAGGCTGTCGGATTTTTCATGGTCGCTAATTTTTTTCAGTCGGAACTCAGTCAGAAACACCGACAGAAGAACGCGTCATAATTCTGTCAGTAATTTCTCGTCGCAAAGCCGTCGGTAAATTTTCAGTCGGAAAAGCGTCGAAAATTCTGTTAGAGATCCGTCGGTAAACAGTCACAGTTCTATGGGAAAAATACAAATAATTTTCTTCAATAAAGCTCTTATTTATTTAAACCTGTATCTAAAATAACTTAAAAAAGCTAATAAATAAAATGAGTAATTCATAATTAAATAGATTCATTACAGAGATTTAACATTCAAATAACAAAAGTTGCAGTCAAATCGAAATGAAACCCGACACATATCAAACATTCAGATAACCTAGAGAATTTAAATCCAAATATTCAAAATGATATATGACGTTATCCAACTCAAGGCGAGGAGCGTTGAAACAGTAAACTTCTTCAACACCTAGCTTGTTCACGAGCATTCGCCTCCGATTCTACAACACTGGTATTGGAATTATTTCTCTTGGTTCTATATCTGAACTACTGCATCTACAGCAATTCTCCAAAAGCATCATTCTTTGAGAACCCGAGTTAAAACAGACCTGCGGAGGGGTGTGGCCAAGAAGTTCACGTAACGGCCTGCTCTCAGCCAATGATGTTCAGCAGGAAGCTCAAATGCGATTTGGTTCAGAACCTAAAAAATTTGCACATATTTTAACACGGATAACCGACATATTTACCAAAACTTGTACACAATGTCTTAAGAAGAGACAAACCTCTGCTTGGCGCCCAGCATGAACCCTTCACTAGTCGCATCATACATTACCTGCAACATATTTCATCTTGTATTAAAATCAAATACTCCATAATACAAATCAAAGAAACTTAGTAGTTATTAAAGAAAAAGGTCTTACGATGCAAGCTAAAATCAGTGCAGTGGCAAAAGTAGAACTGCCAAGGCCATCATGTAAGCCAAAAGCAACCGCAAAAGCGGTGACTGTTGCAGAATGTGATGGCGGCATGCCACCCGACCCAATAAGCTGCTCAAGATCCCAGCAGAGTTCCTTATACCTGCAAATCTACCACATACGTATAGATATTGAAATTGATATGGACACACCGGCTGACGCCAACTCCAACGCACCTTCAACGGTAACCAAAAACACAAGTTAGAACTTAGAATTCATCTAGCAGAACATTGAGATGGCTAACAGAAGTACAAAACTTTTATTAAACAATAGTAAGAATTACCTAATATACCGATATAAGCCTATATGAATCACCAGATAGTTCTCCAATGTCTGTCTTAAGCCAGTTCCACAACTGCACGCAGTAAAGATTGGGACAAAAGATCGATTCAAATCACCTGTAACAACGCGGCATAAAAACATCAAGCAGCTATTCCATGAACTGATATGATAAAAAGACCTACATATAAAACTCATTGTAATGGCAGTGTACCTGGTTTACTTGATCTAGCTTACTGATGATATTTAAGCGCACATCTGGAAACTCATCATTCAGAAGTAACATGCTGAGACGAAAATATATTTGTCTAATATATTTTATAACTTTTATAACTCATTTAGACTGACATTGATATGTGAAATATATTTGCCTAATAAACATAAATGAAGCAAGACAAGATACGAAAGATTAACGAAGCAAGACAAGAGATGAAAGATTAAGGAAGTAAGACAAGACACGAAAGAGTATCAGAGAGATATTACCTTCCCTAAAACAGGGGTCATGACCAATATAACAGAGGCTAGAGCAGACCTAACATGCTAAGACGAATATGAAGACAACTCCTACATACCACATTGTAGAAACAGATAAAAAAAATATAAAAAGATATCAAATCTTAAATAATAGATACTAACATAATAATATTACCTTGACACATGGTAGAATATGCTGAATTGTAAGTTCCAAACCAAAGATACGAGAGAACTTGGTGACCTTGCCAGCTGCTGCAATACGTACTTCGGCTTCATTATCACGCAACAGCCTCACATATGCTGGAACAAAGTCAGTCCTATCACAATTTAAACCAAATTTAACATATATAACAGAATATATATATATATATATGTGTGGATCTTATTCAGTAAATGATTATCTGATATAAAACTAAAACATACTTGGTTGGTTCAGGACCCACCGCTTCACATAGCTAATCCATCATGTACAGACATGATAAAAATTCTTACCGCCACTCTTTTTGAGCTATCCGCTTTGACGCTTGAAGAGTGGGAGTGACTGATGAATTACGCTTGAAAAAATCTGCACCCCCTTCACATTTTACATTTTATAAGTTTTTTTCATAGCATTGAATCTGAAGTTGAAAACTAGTATGTTTTGACTACAAAGTCAATGTTACCCAAAAAAATGTTACCTCTTTTTGGTCCATGTTTTTTTATCTTTTTGGTCCGTGTAAAAAAAACGATAGGCCCCCACTGCTTTATATATGCGGTATCCACATATAAATGTTGCATGAACTAGATGAAATGAAAGCTACTTGTACACCCTCCGTATCATGAAAGTTGCACAAGTTTTCATTTGGAATACTAGATTATTCTAACTTTCGCTATTTTGTAAATATTCAAGTTACGGGGTACCAATACTCCTAATCAGTTTATCCCAGAACAGAATGAATGAGTGATCTTTATGTTGGTGCATATGTGAAGATTGATTTGCAAAGATTAAGGATTTACCTGAATGCGCGATAAAGAGGCCGGTACCACAACACATAGGATTTACCAGATTTTTGGGTCTGCCAGATGAAAACTCATATTAATATAATTTTCAAATAACGGTTCCAAAGGTAAGAAATGTAGCAGAGGTTTTGATCTGCACAAACCTTGTCCTTTAATCCAAGCTGTTGTTGTGGCTATGATATTCCACAAGAGACAGAGGATCAACCCTGCTCGTGAAAGAAAGATGATTATTATATAGGGGGATATGTTTCAAATATCTAAATGCATGATATGTAAATGTAAACATACCTAAGTATGCTGATCCAACTTCTTCAGGTATCTCACGTAGCAAAATAAAATAAAATTGAACAACACGTAGCAAATTGTTAGACATCTAATGCCTTAAGTGATTTAAGCCTGTACACAAATATATAAAAAAGATAAATTATAATTAATTAAAAGAAAAAACATACTTTGAATCAAATAACTTTGAAGTGTCTTACTCTCCGATATTGGCTGGAAGGTGACCATTAGTCAAGAACTTATAAAATTAATATATAAAATCTAAAACGAAAACTTATTGATATTATCTTTACCGTTTTGAGCTTATGCTGAAGACTGGTAACGGATCCACATTTGAGTTTTCTTTTCTATTCCACGATATTCCAGACCCTATCAATCATGTTGTCCCAATCCCCTTTATCCTCATTATTCTTTTTAGACACTTGTGAAAACTTATTAATTCCATCATGTAGATAAAAGGAGGCCACACGTATTAGACTATGTGTAATGTACTCCCGTGCTCCCCTCCCTCACCCCTCATCTGTCCGCCCCTGACCCCTCGGTCGACACGTTTGGCTAGTATAAGTGTGATGGTAAGCTTGCTGCTTTTTTTTTGTTTCTCTTATAAAAGTCAGCTCGCATCAACTAGTAACAGTCACCTCACATCAACTAGTCTCAAACTGAACTTATCTACATAGATTCACTATATCTACTTACATAGAGATGTTTGGTTTAAATAGCCTATTTAAGCTGTAAGCAAGAACGCCGAGGGACTTAAGGGGTGTTTGGATTAGCTTTTTTTCTAAATGAGACTAATTATCTGCAAGGACAATTTTACTACACATTATCTACCAGTAATTTAGACAACAAAAATTGTTATCAGCCATTGGTTCTCTTTATCCAATTAGCGAAAAGTCTTTACGCGAATCAAAATCCGTCTAACACTCAAAATGACTTATCACACAATCACAATCGATTAATTGTAACTATCGGTCAAACACTCAAAACAACGACTTATCACAATCGATTAATTCTAACTATCCGCCAAACACTCAAAACAACGACTTATCACAATCGAGTGATTCTAACTATCCGCCAAACACTCAAAACAACGGCTTATCACAATCGAGTTATTCTAAATCCACCAAACATCAAAACAACGGCTTATCGCACTTTTCATAATCGAGTAATTCTAACTTCCTGCCAAACACTCAAACAACACTTTTCATAACACTCAGAATCCAAAAAATCAGTTTCAAACAAAAAATCACACACACACATCACATAATCAGTTTCAAAACACGAAACCATTCGCAATTAGCCAGCAAAACACCAAAGCAAAATTAGGTCAAAAACTCAAAAATGGGGGGAAATATGTACGAATCACAACAACAAAAATCGAATTGTAATTTGAATTCATTCAATCACAATATGTACAAATCATAACAAAAATCGAATTTTAGTTTTAGTGTGATGTAATCTTACTTGATTAGATCCATAACCGAATTTGTTGATAGGATCCGAAAGTGGTGGTATATTGATGTCTCTTTTTTTTTGATGAAAATTGTAAGTGTTGGTGTATTTTATTGTTTTGGAAGGATGTGTTTTTGCTCTTCGAGGGAAAAGTAAAAGCATATTTCTGATTCAGAAGGTTTGTTTTTATTCTGACTTTGTGTATCGATGATGTAGTTTGTATTTTTATGTATATGTAAATTTCTTACGGATTAACAAGGAATACACATGGTTGTCAATATGGCATCGGAAAGTTGTTGGTAGGTTAAATATATTACTGGCAGATTTCCGACAAAAACCTTATTCCTTGGAAATCCGTCGGAAGTCAATCGGAAAATGATGTCCGTCACTAATCTGACAAAACATCGTCGGTAAAATAGCGACGGAATTCCGTCCGTCGGAAAATCTGTCTGTGAAAGTCAAATTTCTAGTAGTGAGTCTTTGATGCCATATGGTTGAAGAAGCACGAACAGCAATGAATGCAACTTTGGGAACTTGACGAATTTGAGGCGGACAAAAGGAGTAGAGCCCGTTGTTACTTGGACCCGTGAGGAGGGTGATGCGAGTAGACGTGTCCTTTACAGCAAATAAAGTAGAGTGAAATTCAAAGAACACGTTATTATCATGACATAATTTTTGAACTGAGAGTAGGTTTTGTGTAATTTGTGGGACATGAAGTATATTAGAAAGTGAAAAAGTTTTGGATGGTGAATAAAAACGAGTAGATCCAATGTGAAGTATAGGTAAACCCTTACCATTACCAACGTGAAGTGCATCCTCACCGTAATAAGGCTCATGATTGTCGAAGTGTGAGATATCTTGGGCAACATGACTGTTCGAACCCGTGTCTGGAAGCCATGAGCTAGATGACTGAGAACGAAAATCAGCAAAGTTGGTAGAAGGCTGTTGTTGTCTTGACTTTATGGTAGAAGGAACACGGTTGGGGCACTGAGACGGTACATGTCCTATACCACACCTGTTGCATGTGCCATAGACGGTGTTTTGGTTTGACGCCCAACTAAACTGATTTTTGGTGCCTCCAGATTGCTGGTTATGAAACGAGCCTCGTCCACGGCGGTTGTTTGAGCCACGTCCTCGATTGTTTTGAGGACGAGAAGCAAAGAAAGCCTGTGAAGATTGTTGATTTAGCGGTTGAAGTTGAAAGCCAAGGTAGAGCAACCAAAGTTTTTGAGACCTCTGCCATAGGTTTTCTAATTGAGAACCGGGGTTTCAGGTGAGGGGTTATTGTGGAGGCAGCAGCAAAGTCTTGGGCCTGTGAAAACAACCGGTGCAGATTTACTTCACCATACAATCATGAACAACAGGGATACCGTGGAGTTCATGAAGGCTGTTGAATTTGGTCTGAGTAAAAAAACAGAAGTATAGAGTTAAAGCCCTGATGTATCTTCACGAAGGCCTGATATAACTAGCATGACTAAATCTTTTTCTTTAACCGGTTCACCAATATTAGCTAAGGCGTCAGAATATTCTTTTGCCCTAGTAAGGTATGCTGATGATGTTTCATTAGCCTTCATCTCAATCTTGAGTAGTTGAGTTTTGAGGGTGTTATTCATTACGATAGATTACAATTGTATATATAGAATACATAGTTACATATTGTATCCTCCTATTAATACTGATATTATCTATATTTGACTAAAAATAAACGACAATACTCAAACCTTTTGACCCAAGACCGATCCAAATCAAGTTTGAGGAGTCGGTTTTGGGATCTAGGAAATAAGAAAAATTGGGTATTGTGATAAGAGTGGTGAGTAATAGATGTGATAAGCATAGAAGGGAGCTCACCTACTCTTTCTTACACTAGGCTGGGTGCTAATTAAAACCCCCATAACCCTATCACATTACTTAAGCTAATCACAGCCCAAAAACTAGGCAAATTCGTTTCCTCTCCTCACCAGAAAAGTCCACCTAAATGATTAGTTAAAGGTTCGGTTTTCATACATGCTTATTAATTTTACGTAAAGACCTTATAGAATGGATTTAAGGTGCAAAGAGGTATCCCATCATACTTGATAGATTCACAAGCATGGTTTCAAGGAGTGTGTTTAATTGATCTCAAGTTGACACAAGGGTAGAACAATGCAACAAGATTTGGTTTCATGGATATTATTGGGGGGTTTATATCGAGATATTGGTGGAAACCCAGAATTATGGTTTTGGGATTCGTCGGTAAAACAAAGAGCAAGAGAGGGGTTGGTTTGATGTTTTCTAATCCATGGAAAAATAACACTCAAGGTGTTAGTGACGTGAAGTTAAGTCAAGACAACTTAACGTATACGGTTGACGATACTGTGTGAGCAACCGTAGAGGCGAATGTGTTAGTCAGTTTAATTTATTTTCTGATCAATTAACAAAGAGGTAACGCGTATCATTTACTTCTTGTATACTTGATAAATATATGTTATTACTAGATCCCATCCGCTGCTTTACTCGGTAGTAACTTGGTTACAATATATGTAAATCCACCAGTGCATCACGAGTCAACTCATTTTAGCTTATGGTTACACGAAGATTTAATGTTTAAATATACGTGAGCCTTGTTACATGCCTATTATTAAAACATTGTTATGATCTGCTGCATTTGTTATTTTTATTTGATGTTTAACTAGAAAAATATGAGCAATAATTATTTAGATTCTTGCCATAAGATAAATAAAACATATTTAAGAATAGTTGATCTTGAAAACTATAAAAAGTTAATATATGGAAAAAAAGAGAAAAGTAAAATTGTTCCTTAGACTTGTATGATTTCCATTAATCTAGGCACTTCTAGAGCAGATAAACATAGTGAGGGTCTTATGGTTCTCCCTTAGGAAGACTCGCGAGAGAACACGGATTGTACATGTTTACTGAGCTTAATGATCATCTATATGAATATGAATCGTAGTATGCATATTATTTAAATGTCATTAAATTGTTTAACACACCTAATTAAATATCCATATGTCTAAATGATGAGTTAAAGTAGTCCTATTAATATTTTACACGCCTATGCTTTGCTCAAGTGACCAACCATATGTATTCTGTGGAAAAATGTTTGTGAAAATTTATATAAGACATGTGCAACTATTGAAACTTGTTTTCAACGAATTAAAAATCGACGCTATGGATCTGCAGAAGTACGGTGCTCCATCCCCTAAACATACTATAAGAGAAGTTTAAGGCGGTTGTTTTACGTAATTTCCCCTAAAAAAAATAAGGTTTTTTAATAATCGAAAGGCTTCGCGCTACCTGTTATCCACCGCTTCTTTGCGAGTTCGATTGGAGTTACACGTGAACCATGACATGGTCACTACATGTCAAAAATTAGAAAGGTTTTTAAAAATTAGTGTTACAAAGTTGTTTACATGCTTCTTTGTACACGATTTTGACACAAAAAAATTGAATACCCTAGTAAACTTTAAAGTCCCTACGCCTCAGCCTACCTTAGAACACGTGCAATGGTTTTGACCTACTTTGGTCAGACCTTAGGGCCCTTACCAACCCATGGTGAATTTCGTGTTTCTGTGGTCAGACCCTAACGATTTTTACATGTTCTTGCTTTGGACGTACTTAATTCGAGGTAAGTCTTGGTCAACCTTAGACCCGAGGCATACGATTATACTAACTGCTCTTTAACATATTACTTGCTTAACTAATGTTTTGACCAGTTTATCATATACCTAAGATTGCCATTAAAATGCACTTAACGTGCTCGACGCTTACCTCATGCCCTACTTGTTTAATCATTGGTCAGACCTTTAGTAATAAATGGGAGGTCAAGTTGGATCTTAGTCTTAATTAGTAAATTAATTTGGTTAGTTTAATTCTATAAGTAATATTAATTATCGAGAAATACTAATTGTTTGAACTTTTTATATTGTAGATGACTACCTCAGTCGGAAACAATTCGGTATTCAGGAGTTTCTTTGAGAAACAAAAATCTCACTGACCCAACCTTTTTATTGATAGAGCAACTACGTTGGCGTACTTGTTCAACTGAAGACAAGGAAAATTACTTTGAGCATCCTATTCCTGCTGCACCAGTTGCACAACCTGGACAACAAGTTCCTCCTGAGGCTCTTGCAGCTCACGCTGCATGGGTTAAATGGCAAAAGGAAGTTGCTGACCTAGATATCCAACGGAATCTAGCTCATCTTGGTGCTTATGACATGCTCCAAGAACTAAAAGCTATGTTTTCCAAACAAGCTGAGCAGAACTCCTAATCAGAGTTAGAGGAGATTCCACCCTTGCAAAAGGAGGAATGGTGTGAATCTATATGAGCTCGCATGTTCCTTAAGATGAGCGAAAATCTACATTGACAACTCTAGAGCTAACTCGTCACTAAGATGTCATAACTTGCAGTGTTTATATATTATATAAAAGTACTTATAGTGAACTTCTCCAGGTAAATTATACAAGTGTGTATATATATATTTTTTTATAGTGTGTAAATTATACAAGTGTGTACTATAAATTTTTATAGTAGTTGGAACAATTGGTTAGAATGGCCCCTGTAATTTTGCAAGCGCTTTAATAGTTTTCTTTTTATAATGCTATCGCTGTAAAAAAAAACTAAAAGTAAAGTGAAAATAGAAGAAAAAATATTTTTTTTACTTAAATAATGACAAAAAAGGTAAAAAGATGGTCACTAATAGTGTAATTTTTAATAGCCCAAAATGGGTAATTATGGTGCTAAATTTTGTTTTACCAAAGTTTTAATATGATTTTATGCTAAACACTACAGGAGTATCAGAAATAAGAGTAGTTCATCATGAAGATTTGAACAAGAGGATTCTTGTAGCACTCATTGTTGCTTCAACTCTTCTTGTGTCAATTCTACTGTCTTTATCATGTTTCTGGCTATATCGGTTAAAAAACTCGAAAAGATCCGATACAAAAAAAGCTCAACAAAGCCAAGGTACGTTATATATTTTATATCCTTACGATATCGTACAACAAGCTAATGTCATATCGATGCATGCATATTCATTTTCGACATGTACTTTTTACAATAGTAACTTGTTATTAGTACATTACCCTTTTTTGCATTTTTTACCTTTTAACATTAATGAACTTTTAGTATTTGACATACCTGATAGATGCTGCGAAAGGGTTGTCATTGGGTCCGATTTTGGATAAATTCAACCCGTTGAGAATGACGGGTAAAAAGGGGTCGGTTACCGTTATAGAATACGAATGGCTAGTGTCTGCAACGAAGAATTTCCATGATGACAATATAATCGGCCATGGTACATTTGGGAGCGTATACAAAGCGTGCTTCAATGATCATTTCCTTGCAGCTGTGAAAAGAATCCATGGTGGAGGACCCGATGCTCAAAGAGGATTTGAGGTATTGTTTCAAGTTTGAAAGGGATAACTATATCGAGTTCCATGAATTTGCGGCATTTTTTCCATTTATGTGTGTTCCGTTTGCAGAATGAGATAAGCTGTTTAAGCAGGATTCAGCATCAGAACATTGTTAATCTTTTGGGTTATTGCATACATAGCGAGACCAGGTTTTTGGTATATGAAATGATGCCTAACGGCTCATTGGAATCCCAATTGCATGGTAAGTTCTCTTACTATTTCTGCAAATGCTTAAAGAACGATAAGTTTAATAACATTCACTCGTTAAACTACATTTATGTGTTGCTTGTTTTTTACACTACTTAGGGCCGTCTCATGGAACTGGCTTAAGTTGGCAACACCGAATGAAAGTAGCACTTGATATTGCAAGGTATTCCGTCTTTGGCTGACTTTAAACCTTTTTTATTTGACCCGTTTGAAATTTAAAGCAAAAACCAAATCGACCTATTTATAGGTAAACCGGTGGAAATTTCTACATATAATCTTTATATCTTGTATCATGACGGTTTTGATGATTAATGGGTCTTTTTGATAGAGGACTAGAGTATCTTCATGAGCGTTGCACTCCTCCTGTGATTCATAGAGATCTGAAATCGTCCAACATTCTTCTAGGTTCCACCTTCAATGCAAAAGTAAGAATCATGGTTTAGTAGTTCACCGGCCGTATGAAATTTGACGAATCCGAGGTTATTTATTTGACTTCATTTTCAGCTTTCTGATTTTGGACTCGCAATTACGGGTGGGATTCATGGCAAGAACAACATAAAGCTTTCAGGAACACTAGGTTATGTCGCTCCTGAATACTTATTGGATGGTATGCAGTGGTTAAATGTTTGGTTATAAAAGCGATATAGTTCTGTCAACTTCCATTCTTTCGAACGTACTTTTAAAATCAACTTTTTAATGGTCCATGCTAAAGCTTAACAATTTAACGGCTTTTTATTATTATAAATTTATTACGAAAAACCTCTTAAACGTTGATTATGGAAGTATGTTGTACGCATTTTTCATTTTAGTTTGTACTCGTTGTATGCATTTTTCTTGAAATGGTGCAAATACAAGACCGTGAAATTTTACAGGTAAGCTAACCGATAAAAGTGATGTTTACGCGTTTGGAGTTGTACTTCTGGAGCTTTTGATAGGAAGAAAGCCAGTTGAGAAAATGTCACCATCTCAATGCCAATCTATCGTCACATGGGTATGCAACATAACCGATCATTATTACTTTATATCACCATAAAAAACAAGTTTCCCGATCTAATATTCAACAACGCATTTGACAAACAGGCAATGCCTCAGCTAACTGACAGATCAAAGCTTCCAAACCTCGTTGATCCCGCGATTAGAGATACAATGGACTTAAAGCACTTGTATCAAGTTAGTACGATTTTTACATTACACGCTAATTGCCTATTATCCCCTAGCCTAACCCGCCCATTTATTGATTAGGTTGCTGCTGTAGCTGTGCTATGTGTACAGCCCGAACCAAGTTACAGACCATTAATAACGAGGTGGTTACATTCATTCATCCCATTAGTACCTATCGAGCTTGGAGGGACTTTAAGAAGTACTGAATCTTGATTAATTTGTATAGATTACTGAATTCGGCTGCATTTTATTTGTAAGTTCTCGAGCTAATATTATTGTTTCAACTATGTAGTTGAGAATAAGTTATGAAGTGTTATTATCTATGCATTATTTGTCTATTACTTTCTCATTGTTGTATAGATTTTCGCAGCGTAAGTACATTGAATAGTGTACAACAATGTACATGATATTTAGTTAGTTACATTTAATGCAACAGCCGAGAAAAAACGCTGTTGGTCACATGAGTTCTTTAAAGGCTTCACATGAATTCAGCTGGAAAATGTAATCATATCTTGGCTCTCATTTTGAATTATGGTACTTTATGCTCAGATTTCTGTCCATTTGTGTGACAAAATGGCTGGTCGGGCATGTGATGTATTCTGTCAAAATGGGTAAACTTTTGATACCGGGTTGGGTCGATATATGTTTTCTTGAAACGTTATTTGTTCAAGGTTGCATATTCCATAATAATTTTGTTAGTACTATAAGTAAATGCGATAAATTATTAATATGAACGCGCATAGTAGTGTGGACGATTTCATCAAAAAGAAAGCGGATTAAAAATTACGAGTAATAGAATTAATCGAATACTATGTCATAAATCAACAAAAAAATATGAGATTCAAGAAGAGAATAAGACATTCTTTTTGCCAACTGCAGAACGGGTATTAATGAGATTGTAGAAAGCTTATCTTATATTTACTCCAGTGGTTACAATATATAGATACAATGGTTGTTACCACAATGATAGGAAGGATAATAACCAAGATTATACATGGACTAAGTCTCATTCTTATCCTTATCATGCCCCCGCAAGACGGACGACCTATTCGAGAGACCGATATTGCAGGCTTCCGACAAGAGCACGATACCCCGTTGGGTTATCAATGAGTTCACCAGAGTGTAAGGTGAGTATGGAATCAGCAACCATGGGAGTAGAAACCGGTTTTGCCTTAGACATTTTCGCCCTTTCAAGCAAATCAATTACTATATATTTACGTTGGCTTAAGTATAACCCATGTAGTGACGGTATAACTTCAACTCCTAAGAAGTATGAGAGTGTACCAAGATCCTTAAGAGCGAACTTGAGTGCAAGAGATTGAATAAATTCAAGTATACACGCGTTTGGGCTTGTAAGAACAATATCATCAACGTAAACAATAAGATAGATAGGAGCTGAACCACTACGATTAATGAACAAGGAAGCATCTGCAATTGACCGTTTGAACCCAAAGCTCACCAAGAATGCAGTGAGCTCATTATACCAAGCTCTTGGAGCCTGCTTGAGACCGTAAATTGCCTTTTTAAGTTTGCATACATAGCTTGGAAAAGTGGCATCCGGAAATCCAGGCGGTTGAGTCATATAAACCTGTTCATGAAGTGTCCCGTTTAAGAACGCATTATTAATATCAAGTTGGCAGTCGCGAGTTACTGCAAGAGAAAGCAGAGTTCGTATCGTGCCACGGGACTGAAGGTTTCTGTATAGTCAACACCCATACGTTGTTGAAACCCTTTTGCAACCAAACGAGCACGATAACGTTCCACCGTACCATCAGGTTTATATTTAATGCGAAAAACCCATTTGCATTTGACAACATTTTGTCCCGAGTTAGCTGGAACAAGTTCCCATGTCCAAAGGTGATGAAGCGCCTTAATTTCATCAAGCATGGCCTGTTTCCATAAAGGATCAGTGAGTGCTTGAGTAATGGTGTTAGGCTCAGTAGGACGTTGTTGGACAGTAGTAGGATTTGCATATTTTGGATTCGGCCTGAAAATGTTATTTTGGGAACGTGTCACGATGGATCTGAGATGAGTAGTAGAGGTTTGTGAATGTGTTTGATCAGATAAGGAATCATTGGTGACAATTTCAGGTGGATGGGTTAAGGGCGAGGAGACAAGATTACTTTGTGATGAGGAGCTTGTGTCACTGGGATGGACTGTGGCGGGTGAAGTGAACGGTTCTAATGGAGTGTCATTTGTTCTTGTAGTTGAGTCACCGGAGGGTAAAATAGGAACAGTAACCTGACACCAACTATCAGATGTAGGATAAGTTGGTATGGATGTCGTAGATGAAAGTTTGGTGTAGGGAAATTCTGTTTCCACAAACTGAACGTGACGAGAAGTGTATATCTTGTGAGTCACAGGATCAAGACAATAGTAGGCACTTTGTGTGGCTGAGTATCCGACAAAAATACATGGAATGGAGCGTGGGTCCAACTTGTGTTTGGTGTAGGGGCGGAGCCACGGGTAACAAAGACAACCGAAGCTTCGTAATTTGAGATAGTTTGGAGACAGTCCAAATAAAGACTCAAATGGGGATTTGTGTGAGAGGGTTGGAGTGGGCAACCGATTGATTAGATAAGAAGCAGTTGTAAATGCTAAGGACCAAAACTCAATAGGTAACTAAGCATGTGAAAGCAGTGAAAGCCAGGTTTCGACAATGTGACGATGTCGTCGTTCAGCAAAACCATTATGCTCGGGTGTATGTAGAGGAGTAGTGAGTTGCGAGACACCATTTATCGATAAAAATTCTGAGAGTGCTTGATATTCACCCCCATTATCAGAATATATCCTTCTGATGGATCTTGCAAAGAACTTTTCAACCAAAGCTTTGAACCGAATGAATACTTCCTTGGTGTCTGATTTCTTTTTGAGTGGATAAAACCATACATATCGAGTAAAATGATCCACAAAAATGACATAGTTTTTGTACCCATCAAAGGAATAAACTGGTGAAGTCCATAAATCAGTGTATAAAAGATCAAGTGGAAACTGAAAAGTTAAAGTACTTGGTTTAAACGGAAGCTTATGGCTTTTATTACACTGACAAGCATTACAATTGAAAGAGTAATTATTGGAAACATTGATCTTTGAAGCAGCAACAATGGACTTAAGAATTTCTAAAGATGGATGCCCTAAGCGATGATGCCAATCTATCGCGTTAGCTTTGACACTTGAGTAAGCAACGATGGAACGAATCGAGGATGAAAGCTCGTAAATGCCATTTTTAGTTGGTCCCATGAGGAGAGGTGTCCCCGTGAGTTGATCCTTCACAAGATAAAAATCAGAGGTAAAGGAAATTATAAGGTTGCTGTCTTTGCATAACTGATATATAGATAGAATGTTTCGATGCATTTGAGGAACACAAAAAACATTAGAAAGTGACAGTCTTATATGAAGTAGGAAGTTTAGAAGAACCCATGTGAGTAATTGGAAGGCCCTTATCAGGTATAGCCCGATCTTGCGTGTCAGCTTATTCCCGCATCTCTCGGTTATGATGATGATCTTCCATGAAAAACAGACCTTCTCGAAATCATGCTCTCCTAACTCTTATTATGTTTCCTCTCCAAAAAATGTATCTTCATGACGACTTAAACTCTGTAGTGTTGTTGGATGGTTTCAATGTCAAGACCCTTTAGCTTCACCACTGACTCGACGTGTCCTTTTAGTGTGTGAAGCTCCCTCAACCTGTGACGACGAAATATGGATATGAAATCTAGCATTATACTAATGTATACTTGAATGACAAGTCAAGAGACGATCATGAAACGAGACTTACCTTGCAACTATGCTGCCTCTTCCTGCGTGTCTGAAGTTTGTTAACTCCTTTTAATCTGTTGGTCTTTCATGATATCATTTGGTGCTCTGGAGGACCCGGGGGGGTGCATTTCGTTTGCGTTTGGTGCTTGGAGACCGTGCAATGTATGTTGGTCAGTGGCCCATTGAGCTTCCCTCTCGCCCCGTCCATAGTCCTTTTTGGAGGTGAAAGCAGTCTACATCTGCACAAAAGTGTGTTAGTTTTGTATTAATCTAAAGATAATGTATGAATGATTACGTGTTAACGGGCTTACCCAATTCGCATACACAGCTATTAGTGTAGCAATCTGTATGAATACAAACAGTTGAACTTCTTGATACAGAGTTATTAACATTGGAATTGGAAACTAAATTCGACCCATTCACTAAAATAAACTCACCATCTGAGCAACGAAGAAAGCAAAGAGGAGTAAAAGACCAGGGCGTTCAATGAACGACCAGCTCCTTGATCTTGTAACGAAAATGAGTGTGCTGACTTGAAGGTAAAGAGCTGACATAAGCTCAAATTCTTCGTTTCTGATCGATTTTACACCAAATCTTTCCTGAAAACCAATCGTTGATGACCACATTTAATCTTAATAGCGAAAATTTACATGTGTGGGGGTTTATCTTACAGTGAAGAAATCGGATTCCTTTGCTAACCAGAAGATGATCACGGTCGTTACAGCTAAGTAAGTTCCAAGAACAACGCCTGCGGCAAAGATTTCTTTTAGCTTCCATGAGTCCGGAAGAGGGGACGGTTTGACTTTGTCCTTAGAAATCGTCATGATGGTTCCATCATTAAGGATTGCAATGATCAAAACAATGAATGGCTAGAAATCAAATTTCCAGATAAGAGCAATTAGCATGAACCCGAGCACGATATGGATGGTGATGGTGACAGCATAAATGGTGTAGTTTTTCATCCTTTGGAAGATGGCTCTGCTGGTCAAAACCGCACTAACAATGACACTGAGACCTAGACCTAGTTCAGTCGACGTGATATCAGATGCACCTCGGGCTGCATCAGCAACTGCAATACCAATGTCTACCCTTTTTAATGCGGGTTCATCGTTCACACGATGTCAGATGCACCTTGGGCTGCATCAGTGGCATCAGCAACTGCAATACCAATGCCTTTTTGTGCGTTGCTTGTTGAGGTAAACATTTCAAAAGTTGAGCAATCCTTGATCATCTAGCGTATGAATCAACCCTTTTTCACCAAATAATGTCTTGAACAATACTGTTGGTACGTCTTGCAAATACACCACTGGACTCGCCATAATTAATTAGTTGGTTATTATGTCCCATCTGCGTGCAAAGGCTAGACCGCCACCTGGTGTTGGTGCTGCAAAACAAAGTGAAGTCAATGATGAACCCATTGAGTCCAGTTTCATCATGGGTCAAAGGAGGCCGAGAATGGTTTTATTGCGTCGCTGATGTCCAGTAACATGGGTGGTGGCTCGTTTCCGAAGAGGTTGGCTTGATAAGTGAGATGAATTTGAATTCCCAAGTATATTATAATCATGCTTTATGACTGATAGTTTCCTCACTTTACAGGTATGCACGGATATTTTGGGAACTCCAACCGGGTTCTTCCTTCAGGATAATTTTTACCAGCTAGTGTCGAATCCTTACTCTCTTTGGTCTAAAAGGGATGCGGCCCTACGAACTATGTTAATATGCCTTTCGATTGAATCACAAGCTGACAACCATCAATTGGTGGAGGGTACTGCTCATCCCAAAGTTTCAGACGCTATGCACAGATTAGATAAAATGAACCATCTGCTCCAAAAGCTGCTGAGGCAGACGAGGTTAAAAGAGCTTCTGAAAAGAAGTCAATGAAACAGAAGTCCTCGAAGGATGCATCTAAAACACGACGGCCAAACAATCTGAATCTGTAGTGAACAAAGTGACTGGTGCTGAATTATCTGTGCAGAGGGTTCTCAACAAGATACAGAAGATGAAACATATCCTGGAGAAGTTGGAGAGGCCAAATCCAGTGTCATTACGGAAGACCCTTATAGCTTGTCTAATGACGTCAGCCAAGTTGACAACCATGCCACACACAACCTGCGCCTAGCCAAAGTCATTGCTAGAAATTCAAGCGGAGAGAACAGACACAGGCGCGATTGCAAGTGGTGATGACCGTCCGTTGCTGATATTTGGAACATCTCTAAGGCTTCTTGAGCTGGTGTTGTTGGGAATTCACACTGGGTCAGTTCTGATCCAAGTGTTGCTGATGCTTGTTTAAATAAGAAGAGCCAGTTGGTAGCAGCAATGCAGATGGTGTGTCGACCAAGGGTCGGTTCTATGTTGTTTGCTTGGTTGATTGTGGCTACAAATACTAATCAATTCCGTCCTTGGCATGATTTGTGTATTTTATTTGAAGTTTATAAAGTATCATTCTTAGTGGTGTTAACAAGGCCAGCCAGTGAAGTTTGATGCCGTTTTTTAGAAATACAATTGTCTTTTTAGTTTGAACACATGAGCCCGAAAGGAAAGTGGAAGTGTATGGAATATTCGGATTGTTGTCGTGTGGCTATGTATTGTATAGCTTGACACCATTACGAATGGAATTGGTGTAAAAGCTTGGTATTCCAAGGTGAAGACTTGGTGACATATAATCGGTCATGCTTGTTTTGAAAAGAACTTTGTTATTGTACTAGTAACCATCTGTATATACAGTAATATTAAATATGATGAAGAGCAGCTAGGACAAAAACACACACATTTGTATGATGTCAAATAAATATAGCATAGTCAGTTTGTTGTCAAATTAATGCGAATCAAAGAGACTCTCAACAAGAACCATAAAGCCATGCCTCTAGTATTAACTAGTACAAAAAATACAGTACAATAAAGCCATGCTATAGTTTTAGTTCAGATCTAAACTATCATCATCCCCTTTAGTTTTTATCACCACAAAAAATAAAACAAATAGCAACACAAAATTTTGAGGCCCATCATTGCTCTTGTTTCTCCAAAAGGTTGGCTGGCTTGCATCACAACATATCGTTAGAACAAGTTTTTATGACAGAGGTGGGAGAATAAATAAAAAAAATACAATATTATAAAACGAAAAGATGCACATGCTCTGTTCTCGAGTCTAGGTTTTAAAGAATGGAAGGGGATGGGATTGGAAGGGAAAAGTAAGGGATGGCAATTTGTGTTCTTGAGTTTTGTATATTTAAGTAGCAAGGAAAATAACAAAATTACCAATCAGCTACTTAAACGTGTGATCATTGGTCCATTAACATATTCTTCTTAGCCTCATGCTATATAAAGTACTTTTTATACTTCCATTACAAATGATCGTGGCCAGCTCTTTTTATCCAAGCACTTGTGAATGAATAATGTAGCACTACTTTTCTAGCCAACTAAAGTTAACATACTATAATGTCAAATATACATACATATATCTAGTCTCTTTCTTAGGTGCTGAACAATTTAAGGACTTTGTTGGAGCTTTCTTATCTTCTAGAAATGCTGGTTTAGCAAGTATTCTGAATGACAGAAAATTACCATTTTCATTAGTTAGAGCTGGTTTTCACTGATTGGTTTTGGGCAAACTAATTCGACTAAACCACTAACCTTAGTTTCAGAAAGTGACTAACCAATGTAGCTGAGTTGGCTTGGGCAGTTGAACTGGCTGAACAGTCTGTGAACGATTTGGTATGGGCTGGTTTTTCAGTAACATTAGTTAAGTAAATACAGAGAGGAGGGAGTTGATGGTCTTTTTTATATGAAGGATGGGGTCAGGATTAGTTAACTTGCATTACTTTACAAGGCTTGGTTTTACATAGGAACCGATCTTAAAAAGCCTATGTGGTTACATTCTGATAAGTAGTTCTTCACTGAACAGCAAATGTTACAGCATACACCAAAAACAAAATAAGAACAACGAAAACCACTTGATGAAAATGGGTCAAGCGAGTAAAAGATAAAAAAGAACAACAAATTGCAATCAAAAGAGATGTTAAAAAGGATTGAACAAGTAAACAAAAAAGGGCATTTGAATGCTTAAAATACTCTTGTTAGATTAACATCACTTGCAATGATTGTAACCACATAAACAAGATCCAAACACCCCCCTTAAACAACAGCTAAGCTAACGTAGTTATATACACTTATGCTTGAAGTAAACTTAGAAAAGAAGACTACATAACCTAGCACATAATGAAACAAATGGGCGAAAGACCAGAACAAACACAAAACAAGGCATAGCCTACATGACAAGAGCCTATATGGTTTTAGTATGCTGATTGCTCCATGAGTTTTGAACAAGACTAAGGTGTTGCACCCTACTAAATGTCTATATGAACGCGGCTTCCAGATTCTTTTGAGTGTTCTTATATATATTTCTTTGGAAGTTTAAGGTTTTCCTCTTAGCGTTTTTAATTTTTTGAATTTTGTCAAAACTTGTTGAATTCTACAATTATACCTACACCACTGTTTCACCCACGAATATCAGTCCACACATATTAATTCGTTATCAAGCTTCCTGATATCTGACAATTGCACGATGAAAACTTAAATGCCGATGCAGCTGCAGCTGCAGCTGCTGAGCTTGATAGATTGCCCACGATGTCCAAACACATGGAAATAAATTACCCGAACCACAACAGGTATCAAATACTACTATTTAGCTGCTGATTTCAGTGTATATCAATAGAGATGACCAGCAAGAGCTGCAGCCATATTGGACTTGACTAAGTTTCGAGTACTTGCATGTACATTTGGGGCATAAGATGAGAGGGAGAGAATGGAATGAAGCCTCACAGATGGAAGAACACATATCAGACACGTGTCCAAAAGTGGATAAATTGCTGGAACTCAACACCTTAAGGGCTCAAAGCAATTGTTAGTATACTAATTATAATCTTCGAAGTTAGTTTTTTTTATCAGGGATTGGCTTATTGCGTGGTTAAATAGGGTTCAGAAATTCATTTATTTGATTCTCTTTGTATGTAACAGGTCACTGGATACCCCACAATTAAGTGCTTGATTCTACACCGGTTGATTTTGGACTTTGGTGTGCTGCTGATGTTGGAGCTGCACTTGCGGCTGATATTGCCGCCTCATCGGGACATAGGAAGTATGAAATCTTGCTGACACAAGAAAAGTGTTCTGTATAAGTAAACATTATCTTCTTTTCCCGGCTTCAATCACGATAACTCGGATGATGAAATTTATATGTTACTCTGAATTTAAGGGGGTTCTAAAGTTTTGTGCAAACGCTACTAGGTAAACATTAGTTTAAAACAAACTCCAGAAGAAGACCAACAAATTAGCCAAAGCGTGGAAGTCAGGTATGGTTCAAGATATTGCAGTAAAGAAGCACAAAAGGACAGTTTTGGACCGTGGCACGTAATATAGTATAAAGGCAGGAAACTTACGACTAGACAACACTAAGGATACGAGAAACAAGTTGCAAAACAACAAATATGTATATATCATAAAAACACTAATATAGTATAAAGGAATTAACAAAGATTGACAACTTACTTTCATTGATGTTGAACCATCTTTTCAATAGACTTCAAGAAGTAAAGATTGACACTAATATAGTATAAAGGAATTAACAAAGATTGACACCTAACAACATCTGGAGTACTATTTTCAGTGCTTTAATAGTTTCTTTCAAACTAATCCGTTTATTGATTAAAGGTTGTAACATTGCAACCATTTTCATATGCCACATTTTGCTGGTTTTGCTGTTAGGGTTTAAGGGTTTAGGGGGAAAGAGGAGGAAGCATTTTAATCTAATTATTTATTTTTTCTTTTTACCGGGCTGAAAATTAACTTGGCCCAACTGATTAAGTGTAGTTAGTGGTGTGTTTCGTTCGGTAAATTTTATTTTTTTCAAACTCCAAAACCGAACCTAACCAAAAACCGAATTTGAATTCGGTTTGATTTTTGATTACACCATTTAAATTTTAAAAATAATATTTAGCAAAATTTTTTATTTTATTTTAAGCATGTATTTTTTTTTAAATTTAGATAATAATACGCGCTTGAATGCTGAAAAAAGTGACGGGCAAAAAAACTATTAAATAAAAAAGACCCGCCTAGTATTCTATTTAGCGTTTTAAATATGCCCATAAGAGTCCTCAAATAATAATTGATGGGCAGAAAGTGCCCCTAAGTTTATAAAAATTGCTTAAAAAAGCTCATGATTTACCACATGGGCAATATTTGCCACCTCTATACTAAAGTTATAAACTAACTTGTAAAAATCAACTAATACAATATAATCTGTTATAATTCGCGATCATGATTGAATTGTTTTTGCAAGATAGAGTCTAATCTTTTTATCGGTTCAATTGAATATAAAAAATGAAGTCGGATCAATTATGCAATCACGCAACACTACATATTGAATATACGAAAAAATATACATATGTATAAAAACGGTTCGACGCGACAATTCAACTGCTGACCGGCGACTAAACAGAACCTATAAAAAACCAAGTTTTAAAATATTTGATGCTAACTACAATAAGGGCCCGTTTAGTTTATAGGCGGGTTTAAGATTAAGATTTGAATTTGGATTTAAATTTAGTTTAAGATTTAGATTTAGATTTAAGGTATGAGAGAGAAAATATTATTTAAAAATATATTATTTACTAAAATATGAATTAAAATTTATTTTATATTAATAATGAGGGATTATAAAATAAAAGTAAGGATGAGATTTCACTTGAGCCCACATTTGCCATAAATCCTCCCAACACCTTTAAGTTTTACACAACCTTTTATATTTGGGTTTAGAATCCAAACAAAAATTCCAAAAATGTAACCAAACATCTTTTTTCAAGCTTTTAACCCAAAACCCGGCCCTAAATAACTTGGTTAAATTTTCTCATAAATAATTTTAACAATCAAAGAAAGAGCCATTTTAAAGCCCAAGTCTGTCTTTTATGACCCATGAACTTAGCTCATCTGCTTTGCAAAAGTAAGCATTTTAAGTAGGGGTGACCAGAAAAACCGTAATAACCGAATAAATCGAAAATCGAAATCGAACCAAACTAAAAATAATCGAACCGAACTAATAATCGAACCTAATTTACTATAACCGAACCGAACTACCAACTCAGTTTTCGGGTTGGATATGTGTTTGGCAGAAAACTAAGTTTAAGAGGGTGTTTGTTTCGGCTTATATGTAAGCTTATGGGCTTATTTGATTTCAGCTTATATATCATAAGCCTCATTTTTTGGCTTATTTTAAGACTTGTGGGTTTATATAAGTTTATTACGATATGATAAACTTATATAAGCCCATAAGTGTCGATATAAGCCAGAAAACTGAGGCTTATGTCATATAAGCCGAAATCAAAATAAGATCATAAGCTCACATATAAGCCGAAACAAACACCCATTAAGTTTTTTTTAAATGATTTATATCTAAACTACATTATAAAGGTGAGATCCTTATAGAACATATAAGTCGAAAGTATATAGAAGTGCCTCTATATAGAAAGATGATTTAAATCTTGTCGCGATGGTATGTTTCGTTGTGCGTAACAATTAACGGTTTGTGAGATATTTAATTTTTAAAAAATAGGATGAAAATGAGTTTTTAATTAAATTAACATAAGATTTGATCTGAACCATTAGATGGAAATAAAATGGATGGTTAAGATGAAGTAGATTGTTCTTTAATTAGACAGTGTTCTACATGGAACTTTTCTCCTACATTATAAAGGGTATATCACCATTCTTGAAACTCTTGAATTTTGAAATGTTAAAAGCAGAAATACATTTTAGGAAATGTTGACATGCATGATCCATTCTTGAAAGTCTAAAATTCTAAAAGTCTATAATGTAATTTAAAAAATATTGACAACCTTCAACATGCATGGTTATAACTTAGGAATAGATATATATACATTCCTCTACACGCATGGGCTGTAACTTACAAAAAAACTTCCACTACAAGTATGGCTATCAAATCGCATGGCTACATAATTTAGGAAATGTATCTTCTGGAAAAATACATACATTCAACAAATCGCATGGCTGTCAAATTCAATTTGAAGTTTGAACTCTTTTTACATATTGGCGAGAAATGTCAAATTCAATTTGAAGTATCAGCCATAATGCCTATATAAACTTGATTCATATCATATCATTCTCACAACAGATCGCACACAGCAGAATAAGAAGAAAAAGAAAATACATGGAATTGAAAACTTTTGAGGTTCATTTTTTGTGTAATGGTTTCATTTCGTTTTGTTTACTTTCACTACAACAGTTGCCATTTTCCCCAGCGACAAAAGCGGGGTATCCCGGGCCACTTGTCGCCCGGGATAAGTTGAGCGGAAAAGCTCGAAGGGGATACGTTCCCGAGCGACTTACCCGGGCGACAGCGTCGGGCCCACGTGGTTTCAGTCAAGCAAGTAAGTGCCACCCTGGAGAGTTTTCCCGGGCGACATGTCGCCCGGGATAATCGGTTTATAAAATCACTAATTAAAATTGATGTTAGATTAATTAATTATTTAGGAAGAATCCCGGGCGACATGTCGCCCGGGAAAGTTTTTTAAATAAATTTAATTTTCAAATATAATAGGAATTTTGTCGGTTGTGGTAAGTTTCCCGGGCGACATGTCGCCCGGGATAACCTACACTATTTTTGCGTATTGTTTTCCCGGGCGATATGTCGCCCGGGAAGATGCTGCAATAAATTTTTTGTTTTATCTTTCCCGGGCGACATGTCGCCCGGGATAAGTCTGCATTTTTTTTTGGGACTGCCTGCACAGCAGGCTATATCCAGATTTTTTCCGGAATTTTTCCGGAAAAAATCTACCAATACACATACCTGTGTAAACCAATATATAATCTACCAAAATACATTACAACTTGTATCCAAAACACAATACGATCAACGCATTTGATATAATAAAGCTAAATACGTCCAAAATCCGAATAAACAAAATAGCCTAACAAACGGGTGACGAAGTCACAAAACTTGCATTATCCGCAAGATACAAGTCAATATTCATCAAGATAACAAGTTCTAAATGTACGGGGAAACAAATATTCACATAAGGGTCGCCAAGATAACAAGTTCCAAAACACACGTACTTAAGACACAAAATAGCATATATATACTTACCCAACATCTCCTAACTATCGTCCTCATCCTCTCCTTCCTCGCCGTCGTCCTCGGAGCTATTAGAGCGGGATCCACTTTTTGGGGAATATGAGTCGAAGCAATAACAAGAATATTTCTAGTTTCATAATCCCTGGAGAGAAGGTTCACTAATAGACCTAGGGAGAAGTAATTTGACTCATTCACCCTCCTAATATCTTCATGAACAGTTCACCTGTTTTCGTTAGGGTCTTCTCCCTCTTTTTAAGCATAGCGACATCGGAGGAGTGCGTGCATGGAGGCGAGGGCGGAATGACCGTGCCTCGTCCCGGTAAAATCCTACCAACACCGGGAATGTGTCCCCGCTGCTTGCCCCTGCGAACAATGGCCATGATCTCATCTTCGGTGTAGGGCACACCCGAGGAGGTGTTGGAGCCTAGACCCCCCCCACACTACCCCTGCCCTCACCCCCGTAGCCTCAACATCTCATCCTATGTAGTCACAAAAACACAAGATAGTTAATATATTAGTCGGGTTACTACATTATTACTCGACAAATCATTAAAATACGTGTTTTGAAACAAAACTTACATATAGAGCTTTGTCCTCAGGGTTCACGAATTCGCCGCCAATAGTATGTGTCAAGAAGAAGGTATGGATCAGCGACGGGTACTCTCGAGTAGCTGAGCTCTCCATCTGCACATACACACGTATATAAGACCTAAACCAAGTTCAAAAAAAAATCACAACACACCAATATATATATATATATATATATATATATGTAAAATAATTATGATGTTTCTTACATGCATATCTCGGAGGGCGGCAATAGACCGGGATCCCTGTCGGCATACAACCTTGCTCTTTGCCCGGTTTTGTTTATTTTGAGCAGCCCGTGTAAGGTTCTTGGGATCATTCCAAAACGCAACCTGTGCATCCCAATCTGCCTCGGAAATGTGTGAGGGACGATCCGTGTCCTATTTGCTCCAAGTCCCCGTAATCCCGTCCCCCCGCGTCAGGGCCGCACAATGCCTACCTTTAGAGCAAAGTCCTCTTGCCATTGTAGATCTTTTGCAAATGCTGCTGGATGCCCGCATAGATTTGTGGCCAGCGATCGGAATCCATGTGGGGACGCAAGTTAAACTGGGTCTGCAATCATATACAACAAAGACAGAGTTAGAGATATAATTTATATATTTATCTAAATTTGTTTATTTATTTATATGATATAAATAAATAAACGAATTCAGATAAATATACACAATTAAATAAATGAAACACAAAATATAAATAAACATAAAAGGATAATGAAATAACTTACCCCAATCTTTTCCACGACCCCCGCCTTCCGCTCTGGCGGCATTTGGCGCCGAAGGGTGAAGTACAACGGCACTCCCTAACTGAGCTCCCCGAGTAGTTAACCCAGTGAGCCGCAAGCTGCACCGAGAGCATCAGGGTCTCATCTGTCCGCCAAAACTCAAACCGGATCGGGACGGGGCCATTTTATCCGTGATGGGCCCTTTTAAGCCTAGTTCCGTTCTCTGGCGAGTATGCAACCTGCCCCTCATCCTGCCACCCAAATTGGGCTTTCGGGTGCCCTTACTTGCAAAATCAAGTGGTGATAAAGTCATTTAAAATCAAAAGCAAGGCAAATGCATTATCAATTTTATGCTTGTATTACAATAAAACCAGAAATTTCTTACTCATGTTACCTAAGCAACCCCCGCAACCCGTTGGTGGTCTGTTATAGAGGCGGCGATAATCACTGCCACCGTCACCACGCCGTGAACGACGTCAACATACCGCTGACCTAAGTATAAGTAGTCCCAAACTAGGGACTTTCCGAAATTAATTTCTAATAAATTAAAGACATATTCGTAGGAGTAAAGGAGAAACACTGTCGAAATCATCTCAAATAGTAAACCAATTATACGCATTCATATCCTAAATGAGACAAAACATTCAAAAAGCAGTCCCAAACTGGGGACTTTTCGAAATTAATTTCTAATAAATTAATTTCGGACGGGTTTTCTATAGGATGATTAATTTCAGATGTGGATTTTCTAAAATTAATCACTAAAATCCTAAAATCCTAAACACAGATACATTTAATGAAAAAAAAACATCAATTTATACCAAATAAGCTGTTTTTAAACAGTTTAATCTGATAAGTTGTTTAACAACACCTTATCAGCATTATTCTCATAAGTTGTTGTTAAAGAGCTTATCAGATTAAGCTGTTTTTAAACAGCTTAATCTGAGAATAAGGAGTGTTTGGATTTGCGTTTTACACTGTCAATGAGTGTTTGGATTTGCGTTTTACACTGTTAAGGAGTGTTTGGATTTGCGTTTTACAGTAGCAATCACAATAAACATTCCCCGGCGACATGTCCCCGGGGATACCAAAAGGATAAAAAATGTAAAACATACCTTAGGCTGTGGACTCGGTTAGTTCTCGCCCCTCGACTGCGTCTCCGGCTAGTGTAAGTATGTAGGAGGTTTAGTTGAGTGGAAGTGATCTAAGTCTCAGCCCTCGCTTCAATCTCAGCCAGCCTCGCAACCTCCAACTTGCCAAAAAAAATACAAACCAAAAATAAAAGTTGTATGCTAAAAATTAACAATCAAACCCCCCCCTAATTAATCAATTGTATTAACATAATTTAAAAAAATTAAAATTATAACTCAATTATCAATTAAACCTTTAAGAACCAAAAAACTAAAATTAAACACCACCACCTATTAGAGGGTTAGAATAAGAATTATCATTTAGAGGGTTAAGGGAAGAATTATATTTTAGAGGATGAGGAGGAGTGGTGGTGTCGAGCTGTGGTACCGTCGTGTAGTGGGTGAGATGTGGTGGTGTCGAGTTGTGGCGGGTACGATGGTGAGAGGTGGTGGTGGGTGAGATGTGGTGGCGAGCTGTGGTGGTGGTGCTGCTGCAAACAATCGCGAGCTGTGGTGGTGTAGAGTATTTTGGGTGTTTTGCGTTTTTGTTACAAAGTGTTTTTCCTCAGATATGTTTTGATAGCTTTTAATATCCCGAGCGACATTCCCAACCGGGCGACAGTCGCCCGGGAAAGTATTTTAATTAAAAAAAAATTGTCTTTTAGCAAAAATGGCGCGTACGAAACTTTTCGAAGGACATAACAGTAATAACCCCGGCGCCACGTCGCCGTGGAAGCGTTTAATAAAAAAAATTACACATTTTTTTTATAATTAATATTTAAAAAATATATTTATATAATCGGTTCGTTTCGGCCCGGTCGGTCCGGTTTCTCGGTTCGTTCAGGTCGGTTCGTATATAATTACTTTTTATAAAAATATATAATTATTATTTAAAATTATTTTTTATAAAATATATAATCGGTTGTCGTTTCCGTTCGGCACCGGTCGGTTCCGGTTTCTTTCTCCGGTTCGTATAAAATTATTAATTAAAATTATTCTTTTATAAAATATATAATTATTATTTACAATATATTTTATAAAATATCTAATCGGTCGTTTCGGCCTGTCGGGTCCGTTTCTTGGTTCGTTCAGGTCTGTTCGATATATAATTATTATTTAAAATTATTTTTTTATAAAAATATATAATTATTATACAATTATTTTTTTATAAAATATATAATCGGTTTGTTTCCGGGCCCGTCGGTCCGGTTTCTCCTGTTCGTTCAGGTCGTTTCGTGATATAATTATTATTTAAAATATTTTTTTCATAAAAATATATAATAATGAATTACAATAATTTCTATAATATATATCGGTTCGATTTTTATTTACAAATATTTTTGTATAGAAAAAATGGTCTAATACGTTTCGTTATCGGCCGGTCGTCCGGTTTCCCTCGGTCGTTCAGACCGTTGTACATTAGACGTTCAAACAGATGAGTCGAGATACTATGGTTATACATTAGACGTTCAACGGATGAGTCGATATGGTATCGTTGTACATTAGACGTTCAACGGATGAGTCGAGATGCTATGGGTTATTAATACATTAGGCGTTTGGGAAACGGATAGTCTATTGGTTATACAATTAAGGCTCTCAAAACCTGATGATTCTATGGTTATACATTAGCTTCAACGGAATGAGTCTAATGGTTATATCTTAGGAGCCGTTTCAAACGGTGAGTTTATAAGCATGGTTTATACATTAGGCGATTTAACAGTAAGTCCGATATGCTAATGGTTATACAGTTACAGTTCAACGGATGATCGATATGGTTCGGATTTGTACATTAGACTTCAAACGATGAGTCGAGATGCTATGTTATACATTAGGCGTCAACGGATGTTCGATATGCTATGGTTATACGTTGGTGCGTTCAACGGGATTGAGCTCGATAGGCTCTGATTTATACATAGAACGTCAACGGATGAAGTCGAGATGCGCTGGTTTATCACATTAGACGTTCAAACGATGGCGTCGATAAGCCGATCAGTTTTGTACAATAGACGTTCAATCGATGAGTCGAGATGCTATGGAAATACATAAGGCGTTCAACGGATGAGTCGATATGCTATGTTATACCTTAAGGCTACAACGGTAATTGAGACGATATGCATGGTTATCATTACACGTCAACGGAGAGGGTTTCGAGATGCTTTCATGATTATACATTAGACGATTTCAACGAATAGTTCGAGATGCTATTTTATACATTAGGCGTTCAACTGATGTGTTTGATATGCAATGGATATTACATTAGGCGTTCACGGATGAGTCGATACGGTAATCGATGTACATTAGACGTTCAAACGGGATGAGGTCGATGCTATTGTTTTTGTACATAAAGACGTTCAAAACGGATGAGTCGATATGATAACGTTTTACATTAGGCTTCAAACAGATGAGTCGTATAAATGGTATCGTTGTACATTAGACGTTCAAAATCGGTATGAGTCGAGATGCTATGGATTGTACATTAGACTTCAACGATGAGTCCGATATGATATCGTTGACATAGGTGTCTCAACGATGAGTCGATATGGTAACGTTAGTACATTATGACGTTCAGAACGGTAAGAGTCCGTATGTATCGATATACATTATTCGGTGCGTTCAACAGATGAGTCCTATTATGGTAATCGTTGTAAATTAGAACTTCAAACGGATGAGTCGAGATGCTAAGTTATACATAGGCGTTCAAACGGATGTTCGATATGCTAAGGTTATACAAATATCTTTCCACGGCAGAGCCGATATCTATGGATTATACAATACAAACGTTCAACGTTGAAGACGAGATGCTATGATTATACATTAGACGTTCAACGAATGAGTCGAGATGCTATGGTTATACATTAGGCGTTCAACGGATGAGTCGATATGCTATCGTTTGTACATTAGACGTTAACCGATGAGTCCGAGATGCTGAATGGTAAATACATTAGGCGATTTCAACGGATGAGTCCATAAGCTATGGTTATACATTAGACGTTCAACGGATGAGTCGATATGGTATCGTTGTACATTAGACGTTCAACGGATGAGTCGAGATGCTATGATTATACATTAGACGTTCAACGAATGAGTCGAGATGCTATGGTTATACATTAGGCGTTCAACGGATGTGTTGATATGCTATGGTTATACATTAGGCGTTCAACGGATGAGTCGATACGTATCGAGTTGTACATTAACTTCAAGCGATGAGTTGAGATCTATGGTTTAACATTAGGACGTTCAACGGATGATCGGATATGATATCGTGATACATTTAGGCTTCAAACTGATTGAGTCGATATGGTATCGTTGTACATTAGACGTTCAACGGATGAGTCGATATGTTATGGTTATACATTAGACGTTCAACGGATGAGTCGATATGTTATGGTTATACATTAGACGTTCAACGGATGAGTCGATAAGTTATCGTTACATTAGTTAGCCTTCAAAAACAAACAGGATAGTCGAGATGCATGGTTTACAATTAGAAGTTCAATGGATGAATCGATATGATATCGTTATACATTAGACGTTCAACGGATGAGTCGATATGGTATCGTTGTACATTAGAACTTTCAACGGAATGAGTCGATGATGCTATGGTTGTACATTAGTCGTTCAAAAAATACGGAAAGAGTCGATATGGAAATATAAATTGAATACGTGTTGGTTTCATTAATTAGGGACTTCAACGGATGAGTCGATATGTTATCGTTGTACATTAGACGTTCAACGGATGAGTCGATATGTTATCGTTGTACATTAGACGTTCAACGGATGAGTCGATATGTTATCGTTATACATTAGACGTTCAACGGATGAGTCGATATGTTATGGTTATGCATTAGACGTTCAACGGATGAGTCGATATGTTATCGTTATACATTAGACGTTCAACGGATGAGTCGATATGTTATCGTTGTACATTAGATGTTTAACGGATGAGTCGATATGTTATCGTTGTACATTAGATGTTTAACGGATGAGTCGATATGTTATGGTTATACATTAGACGTTCAACGGATGAGTCGATATGTTATGGTTATACATTAGACGTTCAACGGATGAGTCGATATGGTATGGTTATACATTAGACGTTCAACGGATGAGTCGATATGTTATGGTTATGCATTAGACGTTCAACGGATGAGTCGATATGTTATGGTTATACATTAGACGTTCAACGGATGAGTCGATATGTTATGGTTATACATTAGACGTTCAACGGATGAGTCGATATGTTATCGTTGTACATTAGATGTTTAACGGATGAGTCGATATGTTATGGTTATACATTAGACGTTCAACGGATGAGTTGATATGTTATGGTTATACATTAGAGGTTCAACGGATGAGTCGATATGGTATGGTTATACATGGTCTATTCAAGTACTCGTATGCATTCTAAATAGCTGTCTGCACAATTGATTGTGTTGTGGGATACAAGACATGTTACACAATTGAATATTTTTATATCTTCATACTGTGTAAATAGTTGTCTGCACAATTGAAAGGGTGGGTAATATTTAAAGGGTGGGTAAGTGGCTTTCAAAGTGGGGTGTATAGCAACTTGTATTCTTAGTGGAATGTTGTGTATATAAGGGTTGTGAGTTGTATTCATATGCATAGAACCAAAATACAACAAACAATGTGGAACCTGAGAAGGATTATGGAGTTGCAAGCTTCGGCCCAGTCAACTACTTGGTCAGATGTTTTGAGTTTGTATTTCTGGAGGGCCAAGGAAGCTGATCGGAGGCTGGCACACATGATCAATAATGTGAGTGTGAAGTTATGTGTTGCCATAGAAGAATATCAATTGTTTACTCAAGAACTTGAAGCTTCTACTGGTTGGGTTGTGAACAAGGACATGTCAATTGAGTACTTGCAAGAGCTAGTACAGAGAGACGAGGAGATGGTTCAAAGGTTGCAGGCCCTGAAAAGGGAGGTAGAGGAGAGGGTTGATGAGAAGTTGCTTTTCATTGAAAAGTTGAAGGGGAATGTGCCCTTTGAATAAAAATGTGTATGTCAACACATTAAGTGTATGTGTGTTTATCTACGTTTTTAAGGTGTGTCAACACATTAAGTGTATGTGTGTTTATCTACGTTTCTAAGGTGTGTCAACACATTAAGTGTATGTGTGTTTATCTACGTTTTTAAGGTGTGTTCATGTTTGCACCATGGGCATTTGTATTGAATGCATTGTAATAAATGGTTTATGTGAAGACTTATGTCTTGAATAAAAATGTGTATGTCAACACCATTGGCATTTATCTATATTTTTAAGGTGTGTTCATTGACATGTCGAGATGTTATGGTTATACATTAGACAATATGTTATGGTTATACATTTTTAAGGTGTGTTCATTAGACTTATGTCTTGAATACATTTTTAAGGTGTGTTCATTAGACTCCCGCCAAAAACTCCCGCCAAATACCCCCGCCAAATACTCCCGCCAAAAACTTGCGCCAAAAACTCTTTTATACCATAAAAGCAGATACTATCACAACCACAAACATATCACACACTCTTAACATCACAACCACAAAAAGATGGTGAAAATGGTGCCACATGAAGCTTTTGCGTGTAGGTGTGCAGAAGGAGATGTAGTTCTCCGACAATCGTATAAACCTGAGAGTTACGGTAAACTATACTATGCATGTCCAAAATCAAAGGTGAATAATAATCCACACGGTGTTTTTTTAATGTTGAAATTTATAACATATTCTGGTTAGTTGTTAAAAGAATTGATTTCTTTACTATTTAACAGCCTCCGAAACATTTTGGATGTGGATTTTTTTATGGAAAGAGACCCGACTTCGTGAATTGATGAGTTCTCCTAGAGCTCCATCGACTCCAAGTTACTCTGCAAGACATTCAACACCTCCAAGCTGTTCTTCAGGACCTTCAACGCCTCCAAGCTATTCTTCAGGACCTTCAACACCTACAAACTATTCTCTAGGATCTTCAAGAAATGCAGAGTGCTCAAACTGCAAGCACTTGCGTGGAAAGATAAGTGTACTCAAGGCAACAATGGAGATGCATATACATCTGAAACAACACACAGTTAATTCGGATGCACTATTTCACGAAGTTCTCAATGAAATGGAAAAACTTGATTTGGAGTAGTTTGCCATGTGCATTGTAATTCGTATTTGGAGTGGTTTGTCATTTGCAATGTAATTCGTATGTTTTTTATTGTATGTGAAGACTTTGTTTAAACTTTTATGATATGAAATAGTTGTTTATGTTTTTAATTAACATATCACCTCGACATGCCAATGGTACAAACATGAACACACCTTAAAAACGTATATATATTTTTTGTTAAAATATACGGAATATCAGACCGAAACGAACCTAAAAATGTAGTTTAATTAAAAGTCAACAAAGTCAAACGCTATCCCCGGCGGTAAACAGTCCAAAAAAAACAGAAGCCTAATTTCCTAATACGAAAGCCCAAACCAGAAGCCCAATTGCGCAACTTAAAAGCCCAAATAGGTATCCCCAGCGACATGTCGATGGGGAAAATATTGTCCACGTCACCGCAAACCTAATTAACACTAATTATCTTTTTTTAAATAAACAGATGAATCCCCAGAGACATGTCGCCGGAGAAAAGTAAGCGGGAAAATTTCCCGCTACGTTTTACGTAGAAATATTTGGTCAAAATTTAACGACCTTATTCCCGGCGACATGTCACCGGGGAAAAGGTCCGAATACTTTGACTAAAATTTCTACGAGAATTGGTGCCACGTAAGATCTATTTTTGTCGTTTAGTGCATATTCCCCAACGACAAATGTCGCCGGGGAAAAGTCCGTCGCCTGTTTTCCTTTTTCTTGTAGTGAATACGATGTTGAGCATTGTGATAACATTGATGTTAATATGAACAATGATGTTGATGGATTAAAGTCTTAAACATAATTAAAATTATACATAAATATAAGTATTCTTATGATTTATTTAAACAAACTAAGTATTATGTATATTCATATAAATTTTTAAAGCAGCAAATTTATACATAGATATAAGTATTTTTATGCAACTAACAATATTAATCGTTTATTCATTATGCAGGATCCAACTAAAAGCACGTTTTCAAGATAATGATGAAGTCTCAATGGTTACTCCTAATAATACGACTGTTTGCAATGAAAATAATTAGTTTTTATGTATATGTTTCTGTTTAGTTATGCTCGTATTGATATGTTTTTGATAGAAAATATGTTAATTTTATGTTGTTTGTGAGTTGTTGATACATAAAATACACTACTAATGGCACCTTGCAAATCTATAAAAAGTTTAAAAGGCGAGTTGTTTTTTTCTAGCAAATGATTGTGTTGGATGTACATTATGAATAAAAAGAACCACTCAAAATATCTAACAATAATACGAATCAGGAAACCAAATACTAAATATGTGTAAAAACAATTTTGATTGGACTCTGATGAGAAATGCCTAATATCCTTATCTTGAATTTTCTTAGCGCCTGATATTGCTAGTTTCTTAATATAATTTGCCGTTCTAAAAAAAATTAGCTAAAAAAATATAAACAACTTGAAACCAAAAACCAAACACTAATTACCTATACAGATCAATTAAGTATATAGGTCGAGATAATTACAATATGTAGCTTAAAGCATAATAGGAACACAAACTCTATAGGTCAATACATATACATGTTATATAATCTTGTACCCTTAATTAGTAAATATTTTTTAGAGATTATGATATACATACATGCATGCAACTGTAAGCGGCTGGAGGGAGTAAAATCACACACGCAAAGCTTTCCATTTATGTTGGGTGAAAAGAAATAAAATAAGTTGAATTATTAAATTTGGAAAGTAACACCATATAATAGTCAATATTTTTGAACTATGCGTACAACGTTAAATAATTTTTTTAAAAACATATAGTTGGTAGTAGTTTACGAGATCATTCTTCTAGAAAAAGTAGAAATAATTGGTTACGATATTTTGCATGCATAGAATGTGCCATTTTTGTTGGTTTATTCAACTGTATGCTTATATAAACCCATACAAGAAAAGGAATGAGCACACATTCCATAAATCATCACTAGAGACAGTACAATGGAGCAGAAGCAAATAGCCATTGTTGGAGCTGGAACCGGTGGTCTTCTCGCATGTAAATACTGTCTCTCCAAAGGCTTTAACCCCATTGTGTTCGATTTTGAATCTGGCATTGGTGGAGTTTGGGCTAAAACCATAAAAACCACCAGGCTTCAGGTCCCCAAAGCCATGTATCAGTTTTCTGATTTCCCGTGGCCAGCTTCTGTAACAGATGATTTCCCTACCCAACAAGAGATGATAGAGTACATTCGCTCTTACGCAACTCATTTTAATCTCATGCCTCACATCAAGTTCCATTCTCGTGTGAAGGGAATCAGCTATGACGGACCATCATCCGATACATGGTCACTTTGGAACGGCACAGGAGAAGCATTTCCACCCCACGGCAAGTGGAATTTGACTGTCGAAAACACTAAAACTGCCACCACTCAGGTATACTATGTACAATAAATACACATAAATGACAACTGTTTTTTGATTTGTTTTTTTTTAACGGTACGTAATTTGATATTTTGATGCATGTATGCATGCAGATCTACAAAGTTGATTTTGTGATTCTTTGTGTGGGAAGATTCAAAGATATACCAAACATACCGAAATTCCCTGATGGAAAAGGACCAGAAATATTCCGCGGCAAGGTCATACACTCCATGGAATACGCGGCCATGGATCACGATGCCGCTGCAGAGTTTGTGAAAGGGAAAAAAGTCACTGTTGTGGGGTTTGGAAAAACAGGTCTTGACATTGCAAGGGAAATCTCTGCGATTAACGGTTAGTGAGTATATGATAGCTTAGTCATCTATTAATGATCTTAATTGGATATAATTCCTATAACCTTACAGTGTCAATTATTTCAGGCCCGGAACATCCATGCACGATAGTTTACAGAAAAGATCACTGGAAGCTAGGAAACTGGTTTCCATGGGGTATAGCTTTGGTGAATTTCATGTTTTGTCGCATAACGGTGCTTTCGGTTCATAAGCCTGGTGAAAGCCTTTTGCTTAGTCTTCTAGCAACATTACTCTTTCCTATAGTAAGTATAAGTCCATACACCTATAATATTAACTTCAGTACTGTTGTTTTAGTAATTTTTTTATTATTGCAAGGAGAATCAGTGTTTGAAAAACCTTGTCCGTTATTATATGAAAAATGTAATGTTATGTTACAGCGTTGGGGAATCTGGACACTTCTTGAAACGCATGCAAAAATGACTCTTCCACTGGCCAAGTATAACATGGTGCCAAAACATGGACTCTCAAACGACTTCTCCTCCGGTTTGCTTTTGTACATGCCGAACCCGGAATTGTTTTTTGATGCAGTTGAACAAGGAAGTATTAAGCTGGTTAAATCTCCGAGTTTTACATTTTATGAGAAAGGCGTTGTTGCTGGTAACGGTCAGGAGATCGAAGCGAATGTGATTATTTATGCTACCGGATTCAACGGTGTAGAAAAATTAAAACGTGTTTTCGAATCACCAAAATTTGGTCACTACATTGCAGACCCACCACGAGTCCCTCTTTACAGGTACATTTTTGGACATCATATACTCAAAAATACAGTGTATCACTAATTTATTACTGTTATTAATGAAATTTAGCAATCAGGGAAACTATTCCTACAAGGATACCACAGGTAGCGGTGATAGGATTTTCGGATGGTCTTTCGAGCCTTTACACCTCAGAAATAAGGTGTCGATGGGTAGCCGCGCTTTTGGAGGGTGCAGTTAAGTTGCCAAGCGTTAAAGAGATGCAAAAGGATATCAAGAGATGGGACGAAATTATGAAGCAATCATCCGGAGAATATCATACTCGATCCTTCTTTGGGGGTTTAGAAATTTGGTACAATGATCTACTATGCAATGATATGGGAATAAATCCAATGAGAAAAAAAGGACTATTCGCTAACTTATTTGAACCTTATGAATCCCGAGACTATGCCGAAATATGATCTAAACAAGGTTGAAAGAGCCTGCGTGTAGCAGCGAATGATCGAATTTCTTAATCATGCTATGTTCGATTTTCAAATTATGTTTCATCCATAAGTGTTCTTTGTGAACTCAGTTGTTTAAGTTACACTCATTTATGTTTAAGTTTGTGTATTGTTTTAGTACAAGTTTAGTGAAATCCTAAGCATTTTGATAATAGATTCGATTGAAAAAATCATACATGTTAAAGTACGAAGATTTTTAGATGATTTATAAAGTATGAAAACGTGTAAAAATCTAAGTTTACACGTTATATAATATTGTGTCAAATATTACACAACATCTACTTATTAGTATGTATCTTTCACCGTCAATCATCACAACCTCGTAATACTACAGACTACCATTTTGGTATTGGCATTACATTGTGATGCACATGTAATTGACATTTTAATAAGAAATTGTGTGCGATAAAGTTTTTTTTTTAAATACTCTCCATGCGTGGAATCATTATCACGAAAAACATGTGATCGAAAAATATTACTCGCGGGAATTTTTATTACATGATGCAAACCGCCGCAATACGCGAATACCCTGCTAGTTTTATAATAACATGAGTTAAGCTTTTCATAAAAAAAAATACGCGCGTTTCGGAATAGAAATAGCCAAAATAAAAACTACTTTGTACGCAACAACACAAATATATCCCTCCGAATCAAATATTAGTTTCCCGTGATTATTGAAATCAACTTTACTCCAAAAATTTGATATTTTGACTCATTAATCTCCCAAAGCGAAAATATATATAAGGAACAATTACATATATATTCATTAAAACTTGTATATTTGCACCAAAACATGTTTAAAGGTCATTGTAAGTTATGTATTAAAAATATATTCATTGTAAGTTATGTATTAAAAACTTGTATATTTGCATTACCTCCTATATTTGACCTAAAATAATAATCTAAATGAAAGCAACATACAAATTGGTTGCCTTTGAAATCAATGTCGACATCGAAGACTCAGTTTTATTTTTTTGAGAAATAGTGTTGTTTTCAAAGTTGCTTGCAAATATGGGTCGGTTTTTATTTCCTTTGTAAATATAGGTCATTTTGAGTGTTTGTGGACCCATAAATTTCTTTGGACCGTATAAAGTTTTCACTTTAAAAATCTTATCGGGTTGTTTTTGACCCAAACCCGATATTGTTATATTATCGTGTTCAGGTTAAGTTATTTATCTTATCGAGTTATCGGGTCAACATGATAACACCTAATAATATTTAAAGTATGTTTTTAGAAATTTTTTTCTATATTTATATTTATGTTAATAGATAGTCCGTAAATATATGTTGTTTTATTTTAATGTTTAGTGTCAGTGTAGATTCGTTAGGGCCAATAATCAGTGATATGCTGCTTATTTGACCGTGACGGAAATGCGGATACACTACTAGATATTTGATGTCGTTAACATTTATTTTAGGATACCTGCCACTTTATAATTTAAGAAATCCTTATAAATAGTAATTTTTGGTTAATGAATGTATTACACATATTAATTAATATTGATATCAATATTAATATTATTAAGTTTGTGCTGTCTATATGTTAAATATATATTTGAGTTTGAACTGTTTATGCCGAGTCCTTTTCGAGTTATCAAAGTATAGCAATGGATTTTGTTTATAATCTTGATCTTCTTTTTGTTTATCACAAATGGTTTATGACTCATCTTTCCTGATTCTAGTTCCATGGGACAATTAGCTTTAAAGATAGGCCTTTCATCATTCATGTGTCATGGAGAAGTAATCAAGGAACCAAGGAAAACTTTACAATTGTTTGTGTCTTTGTTACTTGATAGTTAAAAACAAGATATATATAAACATTCATGTAAACTGATGCTTATTTTGTAGTTACACAGCTGCATTTGGCATAATGTAGATGCTTGCTCAACTTTGTGGATTCTGGAAGTACGTGTTGAAGTAGAAGCTATAGTTTTCGGTCAAGTTAAATATGTTTTGCGAAAAAAAATGTTTTTTTATTAGTTCTAGCATGAAAGTTACTTTGTTAATGTTCAATAGAATATTGATTTGGAATTTATAATATAACTGGGCTTATCATAGTGAAATAAATCTTGTAATGGTTTTATATTTTGTGGATGGATATGAAATGTTGTTTCAGTTGTTTTTAGATTCGCATTATTTTTCTGCTCGTATTACCAATTCTGGAACATAATTAACAAATATCTAGAAGCTTTGTTAAATAATACTGTAGTTCGTTGCTAAAGGGATAGATATGCTCTCAGTGAAGCCATCGTACAGATTGTGTATCGCTCTCAGTGTCATAAAGGCCGTTCGTTGTATTACTTCCTGATGAAAAAGGGTACAAATAATTCTTCACGACGACACAATATAGATACATTGAACATAACATATTAACCAGTGGCCAATTTTTAAACAGTTTGACCTGTCCTACTTATTTCCATATTTATCTAAATTGAAACATTAGATGCATCATTATTCCGATAGTAAATGAAATAACAGAAGGCGATATCAATGATCTGAGTGATCAAATTTCTGAAATGTAGGTGGTGTATTCTACTTAAGATATATAGACACTTTGTGATTCATCGGATAATGATTGAATAAACATGTTGATCCAAGGTAACTTGAGTTTTTTCCTCTTATTTTATCGACATTAACAAGTGAAGACTGAAGATGCTTCTGTTAGTATATAGTCTTTATATTACAACTAATACAGTAATATTGGAATTTAGTTTACTTTAATTCATGCTCGTAATAGTTTTCGACACAAGTCTTTATCAGGATAAACTCATTCATGATAGCTGAACTTACATGAATTAAACTAAAACATCTTCTGTTGTTGAAATACATATACATAATTCAAGAGGCTAAACTAATTTTTTTTAAAGTGATCTTAACGGCATGATATATTTTCATCAAGCGAATTTATGGAATTAGCTCATTCATCTGATAGGCATTAGATCTAGTATTCTATATGTACATCCGCTTCTCTAATGCTAGAGAATATTATATAACAGTACAGGGTACATTAGATGGGATTACAACACTGTATCCATCATGGGCAGATATAGATTACGTAAATGTATGTCTTTTGCATTTATAAAAGGTTGTTATTGCATGTCTAATGCCGCTCTTAGCTATGTTTTAAGTGTGCTGCAAAACTGCACTTTTAAGGGATGTTTGGGCTGCTGCAAGCTGAAGTTTTTAAGGGGTGTTTGTGTATGTCTACTGATATTTTTAGGGGTGTTTGGGTGTGCTGCAAAACTGTACTTTAAAGGGTGTTTGGGCTGCTGTAAAATGCAATTTTAAAGGGGCTTTTGGGTATGGATGTTGTTGTATTTAGGGGTGTTTGGATCTAATGCGACACCAAAAATTTTAAGGGGTTTTGGGTCTGTTGCAAACTGTATCTTTAAAAAAGGGGGTTTGGGTATGGCTGCTACAGCTTTTATGGGCGTTTGGGTTTGTTATAAAACTGCAATTTTAGAGGGTGTTTTGGGTCTGTAGTTTTAATTGCTAAACTTGAATTTTTTACAGTTTTTTCTTACACTTAATTGCTAAACTTTAGATGACTACAGGTTTTTACAGGTTTTTCTTCCACTTAATTTACAATGAGGATTACCATCTATGATACAATGCGTGTGCCTCATCATGAAGACAACGTTGGATGTATTAAAAAGGAATTGAATGAAAGCTTAGGGAGGACAGCGAAATACCTAAAGAAATGTGGATTGTTCAAACAAACGAAAATGGCTCCTCGTGATTTTGTGTGTAAAAGTTTGGAGTTTGAAAAGCGCGTTCCTCAGCAAGAAAGAAAAAAAATATGATACACATGCATGTGGCGTGTTCACATGTAAGTTCTTGAGATGCTTACAAAAAGGTTGAAAATTGAGTATGATGGTGATTCGATAGACAAACTCTTTTTGGTTCAAATATTAAGCTTAGACCAATGCTTGGGTCTCGCCATATTGTAATGTGTTTTGGTTTCCATTAAAAACAACCACATCAAAAATCACAGTGGAATCATTATTAAAAATATGAAGAATAACAAAAACGAGCATATTATTATTGCATCAAGTCATAAGTGAGACCAAAGAAACTAAGTAGAAATTAACAAAAATACGCAATTAAGTATCAAAAAATACCCACTGGTATGAAAGAGGATCATCATCGTCAACCTCTGAAAGATTATTCTCTAATGCCCTCACCAAGTTCTTGAAAAAAATTTGAGTCGTATTAGTCAATTGGGTTAACTTTACTTTAAAAATATAGAGATTTTCCAGGGTGGCTACTTCTTTATCCTCTCTTTCAGTATAAGTCTGTAGTTCCCATTCGGCACAATAATGAAGCCTTTCTAATGCAATCTCTGCTTGACCCTGCAGATCCTCAAAAAGCTCCTTTTTAGCCTCTTCGTGTATGGGTATGTAGTATCCATATGCATATGTCCACTTCAACACTCGCCTGCATTCAACAATCTGTAACCAAGCTTCATTGATAAACTGAAACGTACTCGCGGGTTCACCATAATACACAGAAAGTGGCTGGATATGAGCTTGATTCTTGTGAAGATCCAAAAGGGCTTGTTTCCTTGACTTTTCATTTGCAGCCCAACGTTCATAGTAATGTGTGTATCTCTCAATTGATCTCTTAGCAAACTCACGTTGTTGTTCCCCATTATTAGGTATACCCGCTTCCCTAAAACGATTACAAGCTGTACCATCATGTCCCTCATGAGGAGCAAGACACAACCAACAAAACTGATGTCCACATCTACACCACATATGCATACAACCAGCATTCTTCTCAATCGGCTTATTACACCCCGGACAAGGCTTCGTATATGCAAGAATCCAAGTAGTATTTTCAGCCTCATTGGTATTTTTCAACACCCACTTATCAACAGTTTCACAATCTAATGGACTATGAGCATCGTCCTTCGTACACTTCCAACAAAAAACATACTTACAATCACATGTAACATCATAATATTTAGGGTTGTGTTTTTCATCAAATTCAACAGCATAATCGCACCCCGGACCAGGACACCACTTAATCTCCTTATTACTCTCGACATACAACCCAAGCCAAAACCTATCATACTTTTTCTTTTCTTTTCTCCCAACCAATACATTAACCATATCGGGACCAACAGCCGCACCACAAGACGGTTCAGGACACTTTAAACTCAAACATACCGGACCATCATTAATAGCGGTACTAACATAACCTCTCCAACAAACCTTACAAAAAACATGACCACACCCACAATTTGCTGTATCCTTAGCCATAACAGAATCAAAACAAATACCACAATCAACTTTACTTTTATTTTTTTTAGGAAACTTAACATCGTGGAACGTCTAACATACCAATCGATTCTCTAACTTTAACTTCATCTCCAAACCAAGCTTCGGAACTATTATCAACACTCCACTTATATTTTAACAAAAGCATGCAAGCATCATCATTGGATATCGATATAACAGAAGTTACCTTATTGATTTCATCTTGTTGACGTCGAATCAGATTATCTTCTTTCAATATAATGTAACGTTTTTCTTCACTAGAATTAACATCAACATCATCCGAACCGTCATCGGAGGCATTATCACTGCATTCCATGTCATCGCCACCATAATAATCATCATCTGATGGAATATCTTCCAAGTCATTTTCATTGTTGAAGCTCATGATGAATTGTGAGGTCAACTAGGTTTTTTTTTTAGGATTTAAGAAGGATTATGGTAGGCCGTATATATAGAGTGGTATGATACATCCTATAATAAATATATGGAATTGATATGTAGACAATATAACTGTGATGGATTCAGTGGGGATCGGGATGTTATTGTAAATGTACGCATATAGGAGGCACAATCAATATCTCACGTTAGGGTATTAAAAAAAAGACTAAAACTACATAAGGGCCTAATGGTCTATTTTGCAATTGTATTTATGTATATGAATCAAATTGATACGTGTACATATCAATTCCTTAAATATATTTAATTTGTTTAAGGGAAAATATCATCGCCCGATTAAGAAGTCATAATTCTGTATTTATGCAAAGGGAAATTGCAATTTTTGTCCTTTTGGTTCTCAATTTTCGCACTATGACACTTCCAAAAATTAATTACAAATTTTGTCATTATTGTTCGCATTTTGTAACGGTCTACGTCCTTTTTTGCGTTGACCATTTGTCAAAGGCCATACCATTTGTCAAATCCCCTATCTAATTTACACATGGATTTATAATTATTTTTATCAAAAATTCAAGAACACAAAAAACTTCAATAATAAAAATCCTTATTTTTTAACAATTATCTGATCATTATTATTCGAGACATAGTAATATGTTAGACATTGAATAAACCCGTAGGTGTTATGTACTATTAATCTACCATTTATAATGGTAAAATTCCATATACCCTAAACCCACAAACCGGGCTTGAGCCTATTTATCTACTAATATCCCCCCCGCAGTCCGAGTGACGAAGTCACAAAAGCTCCATTAGTAGAAAAATGGAGTTTCAGCGACAGATTTGTCTGACGGATAATATTCTGTTGCTAATTCTGGAAATAATCTGACAGATTTTCGACTGCTTTGCTTTTTCGACAAATTTGCGACGGATTTCTAAGAGATACTTGGTGACGTATAGTATGGACCAGCCCGACCCACGTATACTATTATCGGCTTGGTAGCTGCTAATGGGCCTTCGGCCCATGAATCGCGGTTGCGGCCTCATGGACCTGCGGGTCACGGATACGGACACACTGTCCACGGCCGCGGTATCTTCACAAGTTATTTTTAAGAAAGGATAACCTAATTAAATAAGAGATAGGCTTTACATATTTGAATCAGTTAGGATAATTTCAAATCCCGATAATATCGGCCGTATCTTGGGCCGAAAGTTACGGAAACCCTAAGGGTTAGTCAGCCTACAAAAGGAACGCAATTATCATCAATACATGTATCTTACAAACCCTAAACACATTCGATTACTCTCTCAGAATCCTATACTTACTCTCACGCCGGAGTCTAATCGTGAAATCCGCTCTCATGATAAGGTTAACGGTGTTTGTTTCATTATGCAGGGTTCTCTAAATAAGTTCGCTTGATACAAGAATAAGGCTCTATATACCCGAATAGCTGCCTATTTGGACCAAGTAAGACCCGACCTAACTTTTTTATCAACAAGTTAGCGCCATCCGTGGGACCCAACACTAGGAATCACTCTCAAAAAAATAAGTGCAATGGCTAATACAACTCCTATTGTGACTACTGTCACAAAACCTACAACCAAAGAAAAGACGCTGAGGGAGGCGGATGCCACACCTAGGGTGCATATCCAGGACTTCTGTGAAGAGCATTACGAGGATATCCTGCCGGTCATTATGGACAAGATTCGCCGTGACAAGAGAAAAAAAGTCCATGCTAGGCTGGACTTCGAAGAAAGTCCCAGGAAAAGAAGAATAAGAAAAGGCTCTCAAAACTCAAGTGCCAAGACCTTGTCCGCAAGGTACCGTAATCCATCAGAGAGACCGAAAGTGCGGGGCCGCTTAAGATACAATGAGCGACATGTGCTTGACCGACTAGGTCATCGAAGGCAGAATGCGTTCGACCGACTCAGTGATACTTACTCACCAAGCACAACTAAATCCGAACCGGACAGAGCAAGCTCCGGAAATCCTTCTCACAGTAGAAGCCGCCCTCATAGGCGGGACTCTTCTAACAGAGATCATCCTCGGAGCAGAGACTGCTCCTGTGGCGTCGAAAAATCATATGATAATACCTGCTCCTCCTATGGGATGGAAACCAAACATGGATATCGCCTGCGCGACAGGACCGCTCCCGCTATGAGAAAAGAGGGAGGGAAAGTAAATCCCCGTCATCCCGCGTATCGGAGAGTGGCACCAGCGACGGAGGACACTTGAAGTCAAGGTAAAAAAGACACAAGTCTACGAATGAGGATGACTTGGCGGTGCCCTGGATATGTGAAGAGGTGGATCCATTCACACCCCGAATCCACAACTTCAGAAGTTCACGGAGAACACGAATGCCTAACAACGTGAAGACTTATGACGGAACATGGGACTAGAGGATCATGTAAAAAATTTCCAAGCAGCGGCTCAGGTAGAACACTGGGCAATGTCTACCTGGTGTCATATGTTCAATTCTACCTTAATAGGAGCTACAAGAGTATGATTCGATGAGCTCCCTTCGAAGAGCATAGATGGATACAAGGATCTCAAAGTAGCCTTCTTAGCATACTTTATGCAACAAAAGAAGTACATCAAAAATCCTATCAAAATCCACAATATCAAACAAAGAGACGGAGAGACTATCAAGGAGTTCATGGAACGATTCAAGGTGAAAACCAAACGCATGAAGGGAGCCCCCGAGTGCATGCGGATCTTCGGATTCATGCATGGGGTTAATAACCCTGAATTGACAAAACACCTCAACGAACATGTCCCGAAGACCATGGAGGAAATGATGATCACCACCACTGCCTTCATACGGGGAGAAGCCGCCTCAGCTGGCAAAAAGAAAGGCCACACATCATGGAGGACACAAGACCAGTCAAAGCGGCACGGTTCAGAGCGGAGGTCTGACTTCCGAGGTAAACCAAGAGATGGAAGGGGGTCTAGCAAGTTTACCCCCTTACAAGAACGCCTAAAGAAATCCTCGCGACCGAAGTAGGAAAGTTCAAACCGCCACCCCCTACGGTTACCCCGGTGGAGAAGAGAAGCAGCTACTAGTTTTGCGACTTCCACAATGATAAAGGACATAGCACGGACGAGTGTATGCAGTTAAAAAAGCAGATCGAAGAATTGGTATGAGCAGGCAATGATAATCACCTTTTTAGGGGTAAATTATAATATATATATATATATATATATATATATAGTATACGTATTCCGAAAGATTCAACGAAATTACTTTTATCCAAAGTAAAATCAAAAATCTCCTGGGTCGTTTCCCGACGAGGCGTGAATGGTAAATCGAGTTTAGGTTTGGGACTTATGCTTGAATAATCACAAGTTGGGGTTTGGTTTTCTAATTCTACAGGAAAAAGCAAGTAAAAGGCAATCTATACTAAGAACGAATGCAAAACGAAATTAAAAACGTTAACGGGATTAAACCCGTTCTTTAAAAAACTAAAACTTCAAATTTTAACCCTACATATGCAAATTTAATTTTCCTAAGTCCTATATTATAAAAGAAAATTTAAAAAAAAGAACTATATTTTTTTTTATTTCATTTAATATGAATTTAAACAGTTTTAATGAAATAAAATTATTAAAAATAGTAAACTAAATGAGAAAAATCTTAAAAAATCATGAAAAGTGCTTTAAAGAGTGCTGAATTCAGGAAAAATAAGAACTTTGAAAAACAGCTTATAAATAAGCTGGAAATAAGCCACAAAGGCCTGATAAGCTTAAAAGGCAAAAAGGGGTTAAAAGATTAATTGTGTAGATGAATACCAGATGGCCCTACTGGTGCCAATGGTTAGTGTGTGTGTGTATGGTGGGACGTGTGTGTGCAAAGGGAGAGGTCATGGGTTCGACCCTCATGCCTTTCTCTTTTTTGAAAACATTTTTTTTATTTTTCTTTTTTTAAACTTATAAAATAAGCTAAGGTGAGAAACTTTAAAAAAGTGACTTTTTACAAGATTCAAAAATAAGCAAAATATAAGCTAATAAGAAATGGACATATTTGCCTTTTTTTTACTACGGCACTATATAACTAATTGTTGGGCTTTTTAAAACAAAATAAACAAATAAAAAGAACAAATAAGCTCAAACAAATCAGTACCTACACCTAATAAGCACTCATAACTTAACAATAAGCAAGTTTAACTAAGCAAAAAGACAAGAAAATCAGATTAAGCAAATTGGCCAAAACTGCATACCAAACAGCCCTAGGGACATTTTTTTGAGCTTAATTTTAAGCTCCAAATCAGATCCTTATGGCTTAAAGATCACAAGGACTATCAAGCTTGTCCTATAAGCTATTATAAGCAGCAAAGAAAATGAAGTTTGAAAATCAAATAGGCTGTTAAAAAGCTTGATGAAAAAGGCTGTTTTATTTAGCATATGCTGAGTTTCTCAAATTTTTGAAAAGACAAAAATCCTAAGTGCAGGCCTAGATTTAGATAAGCTACCAATGATTAAAACTTAAACTAAGCTTAAACAGATAAAACACACACTATAGACTACCTATTAAAGAAATTTCAAAAGCTAAGACAGATTTTTACTAACTTAAAATTGAGATTGAAAAAGACAGAAAAGGATCTTGACAAAATAAGACTAAAACCACAATTTTAGTTATACTAAACTAGACTTTGTTACCTCTGCATTCTAACAACATACACAACAACAAAACAACATTTAAAGACCAGTTTTAAAAACCTAATCCGACAAGCTACTACAATCTATTTTTGAAACCTCGGTTTTAAACATCTTATAGATAAAGCCTTAAATCTCACTTTTGAATTTCAACACCTTTAAAAACTAATTAATTTAACTTAGAAAGGCTTGCTAAAGTTAGCAAAGTAACCAAAACCAATTTTTAGCAGATTTGACCCATTTTTTTGTCCTTAAACCAAACACCCCTTTAGAACTTAAATATGCATTTTTACACTAAAACAGAACAAGATAAGTATCTGGCAAGAACCAATAAGCACATACAAGACATATTAAGCATAATAAAGACATAAATAAGCACAAATAAGCAAGAATAAGTTGATGAACAGTAAATGCATAAAATGAGTTTGAAATGGAACTTACAAATGTCCAATGCTTTTGTGAAGACTTAACCACCAAAACAGATTTTTAAATAACCCTATAGCTTACCAATAAGCACTAAGAACCCAAATAAGCCATCCAAAAATTGCTTATTCATCCAATAAGACAATTTTTCATACCCATAAGCTTATAACCATTTAACCATAAACCAAAATTTTCCACACTTCTTTCAACAGCTTATCCTTTAGTAACAAAACCTTAACTGATCTTAAAACACTTTTTAACTAACAATGGAAAACGAATTAAGATGAACAGATTACAAAGAAATCTTGATTTTCATTAAAACTTAAAAGTTACAAGGCTTTAGAAAGTAAAATAACAGAATTTAAATGACATAAAAAACATTAAAAGTACAATTATACTACTCCTAGGTTACACTCCTTAAACTAACTGTGTGAAAAACACACATATATATATTCGAATACAAGTGACAATGTGTGCTAGTTGTGTTTTCTGTGTGAGAGGGTCCCAAAAGCTCAATCTCAGCCACCATTATGAGTGTTTGACCTAAGTCTATTGATCTCAAACCCGTTAATCTTTGTCTTCTACCTTGGACGAATGAGGTATTTGAGGATTGCCAAGGTGGCATTGACCCATGTGAAGTGGGGTAGAGGGGGAGGGTGATAGGTTTATCATGGGGTGAAAGGGTGTGAGTATGGTTTGTCCATTTGCAGAGAAAAAGAGGGACAACGATGGGTGAATAGTACTTGGCGGGAAAATTTATTTTAGGGTTAACTGGGTAAAGGTTTGGTGGTTTGACAAGAATAGCCCCTCAACTTGTATAATGTTATTTCATGAATGGTCCTTTGTGGTGTAAAAGTTTTAGGGATTTGGCAATATTGGCCCTTGAGGTAGTATAATGTTATTGCATGGTTCGTCCTTGTGGTGAAATAAAACTTAATAGCCGTCTGGTTTGTTGTTATTGGGTTGTTTAAGTGTTATCAGTTAAAGGGTTTGGGCCTGGTTTTGTATTTTGGGCCCAAAAGCTTTAAGAGGCTTATAATTTGGACTTTTAATACATTAATGGGCTGACCCGGCCCATTAGATGGGTACGGGTAGGCCCATTAAGTATTTCTTTAGTTTCGGCTTGGCTTTGACTTTGACTTTGACTGGGTTGACTTTTTGGTTGACTTTGACTTTTTGACTTTGGCTTTTCACGCCCTTCACATTCCCGTTCTCGGTTTTTTTTAGTTTGGCTTCGTTTTTGTCCTTTAGTGAATATCCGGTGCCTGCATAGTACAAGCACAAAAACAAGCATATACATGGCATTTTATGTGCATTTTTGGTCGTTTATGGTCGATTTATTAAGTCAAAGGTATGTGTAATTAAACACATACCAAAATCCTCCATAATAAACTATTGTGTGTCCCCACTCAATGATATAAATATCCGCTTAGAAAACAAAAAATTTCCATGCCCTTAAACTAATAACCTCACAAAGTAGATAAGTGTTCGTTAAAGGGAATTAAGAAATCTTTAGTTTTGAAAACGCCCTGTTTTTTCCATTTTTTAAATCTACATTTATTATCACACATATTTTTTTATTTTTTTTAATGTTTGACTTTCGTTATTTTTATAACTTTAGGGTCATAGAACAAGAAGCGCCTATAAAATAATCTATAGATGTCCAAAGAATAAATTCATCGTCCCCGATTTTTCACTTGTCCCAAACCAAGCTTAAAACGAAATCACCGTTAAATATTAGTTAAGACGCTAACACTACTCATATTTGTAACTTGTAAACTTTTCACTCCCGACAATTATTATATCTTAGGTGAATGTGTCATTTCGAATTTCAACCATGGATCAACGTTTTGCAAAATTTATATGCGTCACGTTCCACCTAAAAAGTAATGAGTTTGAAGGCGAGATCATCCCATGTAGCGACTTTCGTCTCGGCACATCTCAACCTTGCGGCTAAGTGACCAGGCTTTTGACACCCCACAGAGACTAGTATCGGGACTCACGGACCTTTGGTTTCAACACCCTTGGATTTCCCGTATATACATAAAATTACAACTTAAAATATAATAGTCTTAGTTCAAAAGCATACTTAAATTTAAGAAAAAAAGATTTTCCCTATATTTATTAATTCACACTTAACATTAAATATATCCATGATGCAATCGTAACCCTCGACCTTTTAGAATGTTACAACATCGGTTGTGAGCCGGCAAGATGCAACAAACTTTTATCAGTCTCAGATTATTTATTCTCACTATGGGCCTTTTTTAGAAGGCTGCAACATCGGTTGTGAGCCGGCAAGATGCAGCAAACTTTTATTAACCCAGCTTATATTATTACCTTATTCATCAACATTTTTTTCTTTTTTTCAATTACCAAAATATAGAGAAAATTTCTTTTTAGAAAATTTAAGTATAAATTTGAACTAAAATTATTGATATCATCCATACTTCAAAAAT
>BQNB010031250.1:0-54144 GCA_026074375.1 Tanacetum coccineum
AAAAGAAATGGCATCTTATTTTGAAAGTCCCACCCATGTGTGCATGGAAGATGAGAAAATGACTTATGAGTGAGTCATTCTCATGCACATATCACTAGTATGGAACCCCATGTGTTTACTTACACACTCTTACAACTTTGACTAGCAAACTTTGAACCATATCCATCTTGAGTGAACCTAGGCTAAAAAAACTTGAACCATATGGTCCTTGTGACCAAGTCTTGGCCGAACCACCCAACACACACACTCTTGGTGTGTGTTGGTCACTTATGCACCAACCAACCCATCAAACCCTAGCTCTTACCTATCTATACATACCATATTCACAACTTAGGGTTTTCATTTCACTTCCAAGTCTCTAACAAAAATCTTTTCTCTCCCTCCCCTCTACCCTACCCCACGGCACAACTAACACACACAAACACTTCCATAACTTTTGATTTCTAGCTAAAACCAAGTGTTTAAAGTTCATTCCTAGTTATATCTAAGGTAGATCCAAGTGTTAGTTGGTTGTTTTCAAGAGTTTTCAAGAATCATAAAATTTGGGTTTCAAGTTTTATAAGTGGGTTTTGCAAGATCTTGTGTCTTCATCTTTTGCTTACTTTCTTGTGAGTATTTCTTGACCCATCTTGTATTATTTTGATGTTGTTATGAATCTTGTTATAGATCTATGTTTATATCTAAAGATCCAAGTGTTTGTGATGATTTTACAAAAGAAACTACAATTTATTTTTGTTCATCTTAAAATATGTTGGAAGTCTTATGACAAAAGCTTTATGTTTATGTTCATATTATGTTCTTGGCGAGATTGAGAGTTGATGAGAGTTGCAACAATAGATATTAGGGTGGTTTAAGGTTAGTTTTGTGGTGGATTAGTGGTAAATAAAGGTGGAACTAGACTAGGCACTAATATGCGAGTTGGGTGGATTTTTAGTCGTATTTCGGCAAACCATACTTGCTGTCCCGATTTTGTTTTGAGGGTTTGAGTGACTTAAAAATGTTTTCATTAGTTGTAAAAGTAGTTTTCGAAGAGCTCGTTTCGAATAGATAATTTTTCATATATCACACTTTAAAATCGGACTTAAAACGGCCAAGTTATGACCAAATGAAACTTGAAACATTTTCGGCGAAATTGGGAAAATACAAAGACCAGATCAGCAGCTAAAACGGGCGATTCGGAGCCCTTCGGGTCCGAATCGGCCAAAGTATAAAACACGAAAGTTGTCCGAAATGAGATTTTACTATAATGTTGGCAACCGCTTAGCCTAAAAGTCAATAACGAGAGACATTTTTACCACAAATCGGAAAAATAGGTTTTTAAGAAAAACACTAAATAAAGTGGGCTGATTGGAATTATAAAAGGGGGTTTCGGGCACTTTCGGACGATTTTGGATGTTTTAAATGCAAGCGAAACATATAGAGACGTTAGGTAATTAGTTAGAACATCTAGAAATGTCATGAAAGGTTAGTTGAGATGCCGAACTTAATAAAAATGTAGCAGAGCGCTAAAATGTACGAAACGGACATTTAAGGTCGATTTAAACATAAGGATTAGGCGATTTAGAATTGTTTAAGCGATTTGTAAAATATGGAAACCTTAAGAAAATAGGGGACGCTATTAACGTTTTGAAACTAAAAAGTTTCCTAAAAAGGAAAGTTTCTAAAAATAGTAACTTTTTACAAGTGTCGGGATTTAACTAAGACATGGTAAAGTTTCAAAGTCTTTTTTTTACTAAAACACAAACACACTTGGATGCTTTAAATGATAAACATGGATGCTTTACTTGTTTCCTTGATAAATGCTAAGTCATACCCGTACTTACTCTAGGTCGCGGCTAGACCTCCTTATATCTTCATCATCTGTTGTGATTATCGTTTACCCTTGCTAAGGTTAGTTCATAGCCCCACATTTTTACTGATTTACAAACGCTTTATACTATTGGGGTGAGAAACATTGTTGCTTTTAAATTGGACACAAGTTCTTTACGTGAGTTTTTACTTGTTTATGTGTAGCCCTAAGTTAGCTTACGCGCCGCCGAGGGCGCAGCGCGAGTTCGCCCAACATTATCATGAACTTTAATTTCTCGATCCAAATAGGAACGGATTGAGGGAGCGCGAGTGAATAGATAGATCTATTGGGACTAATTATCCCTATCCGCTTTGTTCCACTTAACGAAGAACAGACGATAAATGGTCATGTCGATTATACTTTATGGTGGTCTTTGGTTTGGGACACCGGCTTAGGGCAGGAATACTTTGCAACAGGATGTAACATGCCATGTTGACTTAATTAGCTTCGGATGTCTATGAGCTTAGTGCAAACATATAAAAACTTTTATGTGATGCTGTATTTGATTATAGTAGTCACAATACGTTTTGAAATCTATGTGGACCAACTCTTGTACAAACTTAAACCTATGAATTCACCACTTATGTTGATGTTTTAAACATGTTTTCTTACAAGGGGGGGTGTGTGAGTGTGGTGGGGGGGGTTGGTCACTCAAGAGGGGGGGTTACAACTCGCACACGAGCACTAATCGAATCCCCTCCCTCTCTAAACATAATTCATTGCCTATACCCTCAAAATGATAATTCTTTTATTTCTCTTTCTAATCCTCGACGGCGTGGGAGGCAGATAGGGGAGTTATGAGTTGTGGTGTATAATAATGTTTATGGTTGCAACGATTTTGATGTGAATGGTGGTGATGTAAAGGTTTGATTGGAATTTGAGTACACGAATTGAATGTTTAATAGTGTTAATATTTTTTTGCAGTTAAATAGTCGCGGTCTGAGTCCCCACAGCCTAGCCGAGCCACAACGAGCCGAGTCAACAGCCGAGTCGACAACAGCTGAAAAGGTATGTTTATTTTTTTTCTCCTTTTGGTATCCCGGGGGACATGTCCGCCGGGGGTGGGTAGCGGTGTTTTATTGTTTAAATTTTTTATTATTTATAGTATTATATAGGTGAATTGCATTGAGAAATTATGTATGGTTCGTGTTTATACTGATATAGTCGTTATTATTGTTGTATGGAATGAATTGGAACCGTTTAGGAATGTACCATTTAGGAATATTTAGGATTTTAGTGATTAAATTCAGAAAATTCCCGTCTGAATTTAATCATCCTATAGAAAACCTGTCCGAAATTACTTTGTTAGAAATTAATTTCGGAAAGTCCCTTGTTTGGGACTGCTTTTTGAATGTTTTGTCTCATTTAGGATATGAATACGTATAATTGGTTTACTATTTGAGATGATTTCGACAGTGTTTCTCCTTTACTCCTACAATATGTCTTTATCACATGTATCTGGGGAGTTGAGGGAATGCTGCCGAAATTTTTTCCCAAATAGTAAATCGTTATACGCATTCATATATGAGACTATATCATTCCAAGAGTGGGTTAGGAATTGCCTTCCATAGTTTGCACTAGGTGAACAAAACATCTCGTATTCCTTTTTTGAAAGTAGTTAATTAAGTTGCATTATAATTAACTAATTGTATCGTTTAAACGCAGATGGTAATTGATAAGAGTTGGACACTTTAGAGTGTTTATTAAAAAAGCATTTATAACTGGTCCCTTACAAAATTTGTCGATGATTGCAAGCCGTTAGTGAATAGTGTCAGGAATATAAAATGTCCATGCAAGTCTTGTCGAACAGTATTGTGGGTATCCATAAAAAACCTTCCAAAACACATTACGAGATATGGGTGTTCCTCCACTACCGCCAGTAATAGATAACACAAGACAACCTCAGATGAGTGACATGATAGCGTTACTTAATGATCTTAGCTATATTCCTCCTAATAATGAACTTAATGAGCCAATTCAAGAAGATATTGGTGAGACAAGTAATGAACCGACTCAAGCTAAACGTAACGAGTTTGAAGAGTTATATGCCAGTGCCAACGAGGAGCTATACCCCGGTTGTGACTATGTGACTCGATTAGACTTTATGGCAAAGTTTACCTATTTTAAAGTTAAAGGTAAATTGACTGATTCTATATTCAATGAAATACTAGAGTTTTTCCAACATGTATTTCCTACCACGAAAGGATACAAGCTCCCACCGTCATACTATGCAATAAAGAAGACATTTAAAAACGATCGGTTAGGTAGTGTACGATCGATACAATGCTTGTGTAAACATTTGCGTCTTATTTTCCGGGGCGACAATAACAAAGATTTGCTTTATGTCCGGTTGGTGTAAAACGAGTAGTGGAAAGACAGTAACACACCGGGGAAGAAAGTTCCTAAGAAGGTGTTGCTTTACTTTCCGATCATTCCTAGACTACAACGTTTGTACAAGTCTAGTCACACTGCAAAGAAATAACTTGGATGCTACTGGAATGTGTACGTAGCCCGTAAATGCAACACGCCGGTTGATGTAGTAGCAACGGAAGAACTTTGGACACCAAGTATCCTATTTTTGAAAAAAGAAACCCAAGAAATGTTCGACTAGGTTGGCTTGCTGATGTTTTAATCCTTTCGGCAACCTTAGTCAGGCTTACAGCATGTGGCCAGGTGATACTTGACAAACAAACAATCGTGATCGAAGCTCACCAGTAAGGGGGGTATGGGGGGGGTAATAGGGGGGGGGGGGGGGGGGGGGGGGGGGGGGGGGTGGGGGGGGGACGAAACTTCGTGAATCCAGGTGGTGTTGGCTGGGTATGGACAGAGATGAGTTTCATTAGTATAGTGCTGGACATTGTTGGGATAGATTCGTGAGGGCCCTAAACGGGTGCCTGGGATCCGATGACGATGAGTGTTTAGCGGAGTAATTGAGCTTTTGAGTGAGTTACGTAGCGCGTTGAGATTTAGAGTGTGGGCAGGGAGATGGAAAGGATGAGCCGTAGTGGACGTATCTGCACGTGTCTACATGCCGGACGGAATGCTAGTTATGAGAGTCGGAGGAGTGTGTTATTTTGATAGGCCCGAGTGGCAGATGTGGAGTGGTTGAACCTGCAGCAGAGTTAGATGATGTAGAGTAGTGGTTCAGGGTTAGTGAAGTGTGGTGTCGTCAGAGATATACTTGACGAAGTGAGCGAGGTACCAGACGGCGACTATAGGTCGAGGATTGTGTCTGGACCGATGTGCTCCATCTGTACGTGTGTTGAGTGTAAAAACAGCTTAGTTGGCCATAAAGATTCGCATTAAAGGAAAGCCCCATAAATGGAGGAGGTCACTTGAATTCAATGGTGAGATAGAAGACGGAGATCCTCCTAGAAAATTCGACCGGGATCAAATCCAGGCTCAACTTGCTAGATTGCCCACGCGTGTGAAGGGTAAACATCCGAGTTATGGGGGTGTGAAGATAAAACGCAATGTTCTTGTCGAGCTGAACTGGACTAAACGATCTCTATTTTTTACGAGCTTGAGTATTGGACTTTCATACACTAAAAACACAATTTAGACATCATGAATATCGAAAAAATGGTGTTGGAAGGCCAATCTTGAACACTTTGTTAATGACTGACAAAAACTAAAAGACACCAGCATAAGGCAGACAAACTTGAAAAAGTTAGGCTCTTCGAAGTGTGCTGATGTGGCTTGGCCAAACCAAAACCGGGAAGTTGCTCGAAGCCTCAGCTGCGGTATTCCTTTCTCACCAGATAGACAGAAAAAAGTGGTTAGTTTCATCAAAGGAGTTAAACTACCAGAGGGTTCGGAACCACTGTCAAGCCACAAAGTGACCAATAATGATACCAATAATAACGGCCCGGAAGTTTTCATGACAGACCATATAATGAACATCGTTACTTCCTTACGGACTCAGCAATACTCGTGCCCGATGAGGATTGCAAAACCACTAATCGAGCTATGGTTCATTCTTTAAGCAAATCTGCGCTCCAACTTTGATGAGGATGACATGTGAAAGCCTCATAAGTCAAGGTGGTCGTAATCTGTTGCAATCTCGAGCTCATTATCCTCTTGCTTTCTTTGACATTATGATTCAATTGGTTATCCATTTACCTCTAGAGCTCCTTGAAGCGGGCCCTATCCGCCCCCGGTGATGTTTCCTTTGAAAAGATTCATTGAAAACGCTACAAGGTATGTACCGAAATAAGCGTAGAGCCGGAGGTTTCGATTGGCGGAGGTTATGATGCAAAAGAACATTGACTTTCATTCTCATTATTTCGGGATAATACCTACGAAATTTAATCGTCCCGACCGTAATGTGGACCCCCCTCCCCCAACGTGTCAGTTTCAGGTGTTCCGATCACTATGTAAATCGATTGGTTTACGGTCTGTTATCCGGTTTGATGCCCAAGAGTTGAAGAAAGTGATATGGTATGTACTTCACAACAGTCTTGAAATCGACACGTACCGGTCCCAGTTCAAGAGGTACGCATTTTTATTTTGAAACTTCTTTTTCTTAACTTATCTTTTCGACGACTTATTCTAATACCATGAACGTTTTTCAGTAAATTTCCTAACAAAGACATGAAAGAAGAATTCCCCAACTGGTTTGGGTCGCAGGTAAACTTAGACTTATTTTGTGTACTTAACTGAAAAAATAACGATATCATAATGTTGAGATCTCTATCTAATCCAATCCTCTTTCATTAATACTATCAACTTCACGTATACAATGACCCATGGTGTTATTGCAACCAGCTATTATTCGCTTTGGTCTTTTGGACTCAACACCGACTCCAATCTCATCAACTCTTGCTATCAACGTGTGAAGGTTTCTCGTAGCACAACCGCGATGAACTCGCACAACTACAAAACAACAAGGGTGGGGGAGAAGGCGGCATTTGATCCGCCTTGTGGGTAATGACCGGTGAAATGTACTAAGGACAACTTTAAAAAACCTCGAGTTTTCGTATTTGTTCGTTCAAATTTGTGTTGTTCCGAGTTAAGTGGTTTGTACCATAGAAACGAATGGACGTAAAGTCCAACGTCTTGGTCCTAGAAAACAACATGACACAAATCTTGACAAAGATGAGGTGTTAAAAGATGAGTCAATACAACTCGCAACAACAGTCAAACAATGCTTCTACCTGAAGATATGGGCCAGACACCACCCCACAGGAAGGTCCTTCGAGCATGTGAATCCATAAAAATTTTTTCCGACGGGGGTGTCATCGTGGTAGGAGGAAGAACCCGATGATATACATATTGACAACTCATCTGATCCTCTACTTTCTACTATTTTTGAATGACTTGAATACATGCGAGGTGGGGTGGGGGGCGACCGTTGCATATAGAATGGTCAATCAACGAGGTTGAACCGCGACCGAGAGTATCAATGATCTTGACAAGACGATGATTATTTATTGATTGATGAAGATTGCCCTTTCCTTATGAATCTTAGCAGATTCAGATGATGAAGACCTCGTTAAGATGAGGATGAAGAGGTTTAGAAGTTGTATATTCTAGTGAAGAAAAAGATTGAATCTTGAGTTGTAACTTGGCCAAAGACACTATAATATTTCAATGAATGAATGAAATTTGTTATGGATTGTTTAAATGTGTATATTTATTTGAATGTATATGTATTTATAGTTGATGGATGTGTGCATGCTTTAATTATTTTGTTCATGAATTTCTATATGTTATCCTAATTGTACTTGTTTACAGGATTGTCAGCAGATTGTTGTAGACCACGGGGCCATTCGGAGACGGTGGCGGTGATGATCGTCCCCCCTTCACCCCCCATATACCTACCGATATGCTGGGGTTTGCTTCGCTAACCAAGGTAAGAATTTATGGAATTATTGTAATACAAGCCTAAATTTTGTACAACTGAATTTGCTTGCCATTGATTTTTATGACTTTATCACTCACTTGATTTTTGCAGGCAAAGGCACCCGTAAAAGCCAATTTGGGTGGAAGGAAAGCGACGGTCCGACTACCATACCCGCACAGGAGACCCGAAACCACGGGTTTAAAGAAGATCAACCGATGATAAAGGCCCGTCTGAACCTGTTTGAGTGGGACGACAAAAAGACCCTGATGATGCCTCTCCGGAGGCCATGCATCTCATTGTCCTAACTACCTTGGGGAGCGTTACAGGTGAGATAGCCTTTGTACTACCCATCTTGGCAGAAGTTCCCGGCGGAGCTAAAGGTCGGGGATCGAGACCAAAATTATGGAGTTCAGTTATTTCATTATCCTTTTTATGTTTATTTCATAAATCGAGTACTATTATTTAAGTTGTCTATATTTATCTAAATTCGTTAATTTATTTATATCATAAAAATAAATAAACAAATTTAGATAAATATATAAATTATATCTCTAACTCTGTCTTTGTTTTGTTGTATATGATTGCAGACCCAGTTTAACTTGACACCTCATATGCAATCCCAGCGCTGGGCAGATATTAATGCGGGCATCCAGCAGCATCTCCAAAAGCTGTACAATACCAACAAGGCTTCTCTCAAGGCAACGCATTGGGTTATAAACCCCGAGACCGGGACTTATGATGTGGAGACGATCAGACAGGGACGTCCCGAGAGCATTACCCCGGCAGATTGGGATGCCCAGATTGCAATTTGGAATGATCCCGAGTAACCAACCCGAGATCGCACAAAATTCGGCCAAACCGAGGCAAATAGAGCCACGTCGATTGCCGGCAGGGATCTCCGATCAACTTGCTCTCCCTCGAGATGAGATGGTAATAAACATTATAATTATTTAACATACATAATATACATATATATACTATATATATATAGTATATTATATATATATATATAAATATATAAATAAAATATAATATATATAAAAATATGATATAAATATAATCTGATTATATGCTTTAGTGTGTTTTTGATTTGTGCGTTTTTAAATCTTGTGTCATCTTATAAACCTTGTGTAGGTACAGATGCGAGCCAGAGACACGAGAGTACGCCGTCGCTATAGTCACATCGACTCCTTCTCGTGACGCACACCGTTTAATCAGTGGTAATTCATACGGGATGAGGACCGAGCTATATACGTAAGTTTGTTTCAAAACACTCACTTAATGATTTGTCGAGAAATAAATGTAGCAACCCGAATAATAAATAAACTACTTGTGTTTATTATCACTAACATAGAGGAGATGGTGAGGCTGGCTGGCTCGAGGCTCCAACAGCGAGTCGGTTGGTGTCCTACAACTGATGAAGAGAACAATGCCATTGGCTCGAAAGGGCAAGCCAGCGGTGGCACCTTCCCGGAGTTGGTAGGGTACCTACCGGGACGGGCCAGAGATGTCCTCAATCACCGCCCCTTGCCTCAAATGCCACGCACAACTCCGGCGATGTCGAAAAGCTTAAAAAGAAGAACAGTATCTACCAAACAGGTGAACTTTGATGATGAAAGCTTGTTTTAGAAGTGACGACAAGTTTGTCACAGATGCAGACAACAAGTATGAGTCAACACCGTGAGTTCGCTAGCGGGAGTGACGGGTTGCGAGAAGATAGAATATCCCGAAGATGAGGTACGGCGGCGAGGACGAGGATGATGATATAGTTAGAGATGTTATATATTGGTTAGTATGCTATTTTGTTTCTTTACGTTGATCTTGGCGACCTTTAAGTAAACATATTGCCTCCTATCTAGTTAATATTGATTTGTAACTGCGGATAATTCAAGGTTTGTAAAAGTAAGCCCCCGTTTAGTTAGACTATATTTGTTTATTCAGATTTTGGACGATTTAGCTTTATAGATCAAATGCGTTGATCCGTTATATTGTATTGTGTTATGTTTTTCTTGATTTAAGGGGGAGGGAGGGCCGGGTTGTATTTTTTTGAGTTGGTTTTTTTTTTGTTTTTTGTTTTGTTGGTACAAGTTGATGATGTATTTGGATAGAGTCCCTATATTGGTTTATACATTGTATGATGTTTGTAGATTTTTTTTTGAGAAAAATTCCGAAAAAAAAATAGCAGCATGGTGCATGCTGCAAAAAAAAAATTTGCAGACATATCCCGTCGACTTGTCGCCCGGAAGGTTGAAAACAGAAAAAATTAAATTAATCCCGTGCGACATTCGCCCGGGATAAGTGAGAAATTATTTTATTTTTTCTTTTCCCGGGCGACATGTCGCCCGGGATAGTGACGAAATAATTTTTAGTTTCTTTTTTCCCGGGCGACATGTCGCCCGGGATAAGTGAGAAATTATTTTATTTTTTCTTTTCCCGGGCGACATGTCGCCCGGGATAGTGACGAAATAATTTTTAATTTCTTTTTTCCCGGGTAACATGTCGCCCAGGAAAACGCTATTTTAATTAAATAAGCATTCATCAATACTAATCATTATTTTATAACACCACTTTCCCGGGCGACATGTCGCCCGGGATACGTATCCACCGTGGCACATATTAGTTTGGCTGAAAACGTGTGGGTCCCACCAAGTCGCTCGGGAAAGTCGCCCGGGAAAGAATCCCTGGCGAGCTTTCCCCTTCAAATTATCCCGGGCGACATGTCGCCCGGGATGAGTATCCCCAGCGACATGTCGCCCGGGAAGGCGTGAAAATGTCGATGGGGATAGTGGTAAATGTTGTAGTGTAATACAAAGCAAAAGAAACAACAACCATCGTTTATAACACTAAACAACTCACCATAAATAGAAAGCTTCTAAGATTTCATCTGGTAATTTGCGTGGAAGTAGGTAGAGGAAAGTAGAAGAAATAGGTGGAACAAAATTTTTATAGAAGAAGGAACCGATGTATACGCATTATATATTTGGATTGGATTAAGGTAACAATGTTTAATGGCCCAACAAACAACACACAACCCAATTAACCAAAACGACATGCAAACAACAAGTGACATAATACCACAACCTATAAGCAAAATTGACCCGTATTAATGGCAAAACTACGTTGTTCGCACGCCTAATGTCTTCTTTGACAATAGAGTAAACACTCCCTTAGCAAATCCAATAAGAACTGCTATGTATGACATCAACAAGTACTTACAGCTGGGTTGCAAGTTTTCATTTGATTCTGGGCAAACTATAAACCTATAAAATATCAGTTCTTGAATTATAAAATACGACTTAATGATAGTGTAACTTATAAAATAATATCTTTTAGTTATCCGGTTTCCTTTTTCACAAAGTGAATATAAATTATTGTTAATTCCTGTCCTATTAGGTATAATATGATCTTAACAATCACCTTTACTAAAACTTTATGATTTTTTATGGGTAGTGGAACATGTTAAACCAACAAAAGAATATGATATCAACTGCTGCAACTGATGATTAAATAAGATAACTATATTAAAATTCACTCGAACTTTAAATAAACTTCATAAGGTATCAAACTCAACCTTTTTTTTCCCGTTGAATGTATAATCTTTTAACTTATTATGTTATGTATATCATCACACTTATGATGAATGTTTTGAAAACCAGATCTCTAATCGATCTGGTAAAGTCACCAGGTTACTGGTTTAACCGATTCGACCACCGGGTCAACCCGGTTTTCAATAATAATAATAATAATATTTGCAATAATACAACAAAAAAAATATGTACAAATTATGTCGCAATTATAACATGTAAAAAATAAATTAACAATGTAAAAATAAAAATAAACGCGCAAATATATAACATGTAAAAACCACACCCCAGCCGGGTCTCGAGAACATGTAACAAATATAACAGTAAAAATAATTTTTTTTGGGAAAAGGGGATTACCCGGTAAAACTGATGTAAAAATAAAATTACACGCAAATAATATACAATATAACTTACATTAAAAACATTTTACGAACAAATATAAACATGTACAAAAAAAAAATTACGTCGCCAAATAACATGGTACAATTGACTTACACTATTTGCAAAAAAAATGAAAAATCTTAAATCCGGCCGAGTCTCGAGAACCGGGTTGACCCGGGTCACCTCAAACCCGACGGGTCTAACCGGGTTTCGAATGTATGAAACCCGGTTAATTTGACCCGTTTTTTCGACCGGAACCAGTTCAACCGGTTGAACGGCCGGGTCAAACATGGTTTCTAAACATTGCTTATGATCACACCTAACCAAAAACGATTGCACGTTTACCAAAACGACGCTGCACGGAAGACATTCGTATAAAAAATGCAAACACATATCTAAAAATTCGTTATCACTTTTGTTGTGATAATAGTGGTTGTTGAACTGAGTCAATCTCGCACCCAGTCATCTTACCGAAGCACAGCCAAAAAAAGGAAACTCGAAACAATATCAGAGGAAAATAAAACACAAGTTTAAGCATATATAAAAAAGGGAAAACTTAAAACATCATGACACCCAAATAAACATATAGCTTTAAGCAGCTATAAAAGCTATAAAATCGACACTCGCAACCAAATATCAAACTTTAAAGGGTATCACGAAGCACTTATAGCTACAAATTATACAAACTATACAAAATCAACACTTGTGACCAAACATCACATATTAAAGGGTAAAAGCTAGAAAATAGCCACTTACTTTCCACTTTTGTGCCCGACGTGAAAACTTACAATTTTATTACATGACTTCAATAATGTACTTGTTTGTTTTGTGACTATGTTACCAACATAACCGGCTAGATTTCCACGTCATTAATATATTTTCAATTAATTAACAAAAATAATTACGTGTATATATATCGTTCGTTTTCGTATGTTTTTATTCGTTTTCGTACATTCTCGTTCGTTTTCGTCCGTTTTTGTACGTTTGTATATGTTTTTGTATATTTTTCACTGTTTCGTACGTTTTTCTCCGTTTCATACGTTTTTGTATATTTTCGTTCGTTTTTTACGCTTTCATCCGTTTCGTATGTTTTCGTCTGTTTTTTACGTTTTTATCCTTTATACGTTTTTGTACGTTTTTCTCCACCCTCGTACGTTTTTGTACATTTTTCTCCGTTTTCGTATGTTTATTTATGTTTTTAAACGTTATTGTACGTTTTTGTATGTTGTTGTACGTTTTTATCCGTTTTCGTACGTTTTTTTCCGTTTTCATATGTTTTCGTCCGTTTTCATATGTTTTCGTACGTTTTTGTCCATTTTCGTATGTTTTAGTTACTTTTTCCGCTCCGTTTTCTGTATGTTTTTCTCCACCGTCATACGTTTTTCTCCGTTTTCGTACGTTTTTATATGTTATTGTATAAAAACGTATGAAAACATACAATAACATCCAAAAAATGTTCATAAGAGTAAAAAACGTACTAAAACGGACAAAACATACGAAAACGGATGAAAACGTACAAAAACATACAAAAACGTACAATAACGTAGAAAAATGTACGAAAGCTGACGAAAACGTACGAAACGGATAAAAAGTATGAAATACGGACGAAAATATACAAAAATGCACGAAAACATACAAAAAACAACGAAACAGTGAAAACGGGACGGAATACGATAGAACGTATGAAATGTTTTGAAAACGTATAAAAAAGGGCGAAATGTTATAAAACGATGAAGACGTATAATAACGTCCAAAACCTTACAAAAACGTATAAAACCAGATAAAAATGTACGGACACGTATAAAATCGAATAAAAAAGTATAAAATTGGATAAAAATGGATGAAACGGAAGCTTGTAAAAGTAAATTAACCATTTAGGCACCAAAATGTCCAACTAAGCACCAAAATATCCACAAAAGCATCAAAATTGCTACCTAAGCACCAAAATGTCCACTTGGAGAAAAAATGACCGGCTCAAAAGGCTAACCGGTTTTAACCGATAATTGGGATTAAGTCGGAACATAATTTGAAAGCACGTTGTTGAAGTCATGTTATTAAAAATTAAGTGTTTCAATTCAGCACAAATTGTAAAGTAAGTGGTTATTTACTAGCTTTTAAACATACCAAAAAGCCTAAATAAACAAAAACACATATCCACAAATCTACTAATAGCATGCAAAGTAAAAGAAATCCAAATATCATGACAAGCAAATAAACACAACTTGTACAACTATATAAAGGCAGCTCTTGCGATCACATATCAGACTTATCAGAAAGATTAAACAAACACAAATACAAATACATAAATCCATAGACTAAAAGAAGAGACCGAAATACCATGCATTAACGAATCATGCGGCAATGAAACCTCGTTATCGGTTCTTGAAACACTGAAACCCTAAACGCTCATCACTCATTCAGTTCGAACTCACCTTAATGAAACAATGTGTGTGTGGGTGTACGCGCGTACGTGCGTGCACATAGAGAGAAATCAAGGACCAAACAAATGAATTGTTATTGTATGTATTTTGAGATTGATAATGGAAAACAGGTCTACAGCATTCAATAATCCTAACCCACTAACAAAAAACAGCAGGAATCGTGATAGCCTCATTTTCTAATCCTCCAAGCCGACGGCTCGGCATTTGAATAGTGTCAGCTCGAGTCGCAGCTCCACAATGCACCCGAGTCGTTCCCCTCCCTCCAGCCACCCTCCTACCCGGCGGCTTTGCAAGAGTACCGGCTTGAAAAGCTCACTTCAACAAATGTTATAAAGTTATTTAAAAAGGGATAATGACACACCTTGTTGTTTATTTGCATTTCACCTCTATGTAATTCCATAATATATATACAACTATAAAAAACTTGTAATTTACTTTTTATATCCCTGTCCTTTAATCTTTTTTTTTTCTTTTGGAATACAATTAGGGTGTTCTTGGTTGAAGTTATTGACGGGTAAGAAATACTAATGATAATGATAGAGGTGATTGGTTAGCTATAATGCAATAAGACATTACTTACTTTTGAGTAATCCTCCATTCCTTTATAATTTAGGGTAATGGAACAAGTAAATTTTTTATGTGTATTTTTCTTTTTTTTCTCCTCATATTTACACCCACGGTTTATTTTTTGATTTAATTTCTGTTTATGATCTTTCATGTAAATTGGAGGAAGAAATGAGCAACGGAAGTATATGAAATTGAATCTCTTAAATAGATTATGCTTTGATTCCCAGCAGCAAACAAAATTGTGGATTATAATATTGTTTAAGAAACATATCTTTTTGTTTAGTATGTAATAAAAAAATATCTTAACCAAAGGATATACATACAATCTATTTTTATCTTCTCTTGTATATTCAATGTTCTTTTCATGTAGGATTTTTCTAATTTACTAGTAAGTGTTGGTATGAAAACTTCAAAAGTCGTTTATTTTAAAAAATAGTTAGTTTTTGCTAATTAGTATAAACCGAGCACAATTTATTATAATAAAAATATTCATTATTTTTTTAGTATTCCAATTACGAGTACTATTTCTATTTCCATTGCTCAAAATGAACCAAACACCCTCTAGCTCACTAACAATGCAATTAAATTTGGTTATTTAAAAACCGTCTTCTTTGACAATAGAATACATAAATACTTAAAGCAAAATCCAATAAACGTCTTGATAGTGGCAAATTAGAAACCTATAAACAAATCAGCTCTTGAATGATAAAGTACGACTTTATGATAGTGTAAATTATAAAATGATATTTTTTTAGTTATCTTCGTTTCCCTTTTGGTAAAGTGAAGATAACTTATTGTTAATTTATGTTCTCGTAGGTACAATACTGATCTTATTACTCACTTTTTCTATAACTTTTCAGATTTTGACATGGGGTAGGGAAACATGTTTTAGCTTATCTCCAACAAAAAGAATATGCCATTAACTAGTGGCACTGATAATGTGTTAATACAAATAATGTTTAAAAACGTTATTTATATTTTTTTCAACCTCTCAATGTTTTGATAATAACAAAATGTAAAAAGGTTTACGATAAAAATAAACGTTTACGAATTATTAATTGTAAAATTCCATTTCTAAGATTAGTAATCATTTAAGGTATGAACGAACAAATCATTAAGCATGATTAGTGATCAAGAAAATATTTTTCTTTTAACCATCACATTTTTACAAAAGTATTTCACAAAAATAATTATACAAAATATTTTCTAATTAAAAGAAAAGTTTTATTTAAAACTTAAACTTGAAATTCAAATTTTCCCCTCAAAATGGAAGGTTTCATAACAGATACAATATTCCTCACAAAAAAAGGAGCGTAGTCTACTGGGCGGCCCTCAGATATAGCTGGAACCCGCCCGGGACCAGGGGGGGGACCTTAGGTGGAGCCCTCAGTGACCGATGGGTTTTCTGCTAAAAAATACTGCCCATTCCCAACAAAAATATATACCTCTTTGCACGAATTTTTTAGATAACTTTTCTCTTAAAAAATCTTCTTTCTCTCATCTAAATCACTTGACACTAACAATCTAAATCTTTGTTTCAAGTGATTCTAATATATTCTTCTCATCTCTCCCTCCTCAATCAAGTGCAAAAGAATAACATTCGTAATCGCCAGAAACAATTGTTATTTTAGTGTTATAGCAGCTCATCCTCTGTTTTTCTAAGTACAAATCTCTATAATAAATATCTTGTGTTAAATGTGGTGATTTTGGATTGTGTGTATATCCGAAAGTGTGATCTTTTGAGTGTATAAGTGCTTGTACGAGTGGGTAGATTGGTTTCATAGCTAAGATTAGAACTCGACATTTAGCTTAGTGTCGAAAAAAGCACAAAACGTAAGCGACATGTGAAGGTTACTCCGCCTGAGGATCATGTTTGACATAGTAAAAAATCTCGAGTAGGATCTTGGGGAGTGTGGGGTAGGGCGATAGAAGAGTTTTCGTTTCCGAACCACTATAAATATTGGTGTCTTGGTTTATTGTGTCATCTCTCATCTATTTTCTATTGTATGGGATTGTTATTTAGTAATTAGTGTAGTTATTTTACTTGTTTGAATTCGTATTGTTGATTGGTTGAACATACAACTCGAATCTAAGTATTTTGAAAGTAAACTTTTAAAACGTAAAACAAACCTGTAAACTATTCAACACCCCCTTCCCCTTCTAGTTTCCACAATTGGTATCAGAAGCCAAGGTCACTCAATATTTTTAAAATATACTGTATTTTAAAGCTTGGATCGACCTATGGATTCTGACAAATATCTAGAAGGGCAATCCATGCAAAGACCACTACTTTTTGATAGTGACAGCTTTATTTATTGAAAAAATAGATTCGAGGCATATGTTAAATCAAAAGATCTGATCATGTGCAATTTATATACTAAACGGTGATTTTCAACCTATTCAACAAAATCCGAAAACCAAATTAGATGAGGTTATCCCTTTTGAAAAACAAAGTGACGATCTTAAAAAGAATCTTGTCTTTGCACCATTAGGTGGTTTTTCCCTATTGGTGTTATTGGTTTTGTAATTGATTTGTAGCTCGAATGGCATGTCATTCGATGTTAGGCTGTTCAAGCAGGATTGCTTGGGGTTAATGTGGCACTCAATCACATTCCATTGTACTTTTTGGCTTGGGTGATTTATATATTTTATCGGGGTGAGTCCCTTTTACCTAAAAAAAAAATCTTAAAAAGAATCTTGCGAATAATAACAAAGCTAAAATGGTCATTTACAATGTTTTGCCAAGAAAAGAATATGAAAGAATTTTTATGTGTAACACGGCAAAAGAGATTTGGAAAACTTTGTGTTTAATACATCACCCATCAAGGTAATAACCAAGTCATTGATAACAAGATCGACCTTTTGGTACAACAATATAAACAATTCGTCATTTCTAAAACTGAACTATAGATAGGTAGTTTTTAGCTAGAATTAAATACTATCAGTACTAGTCTAAAAGCTCTTGATGAAGGTTATTCTAGCAAGATTATGTTAGGAAATATCTCAGGCTCTACATCCTAATGAGAGCATAGGTCACATCGATGTGTAAGATTCGAAAAGGCTAACATCACTATCACTGGATGAATTCATCGGGAATCTCAAAGTTCACAAGACGGTCATCAAGAAAGATTCTGAAATAATCAAAGCTAAGGGAGAAAGAAAATCTCTTGCTTTAAAGGCTAAGAAAGAATCTAGTGATGAAGAGTGTTCGAATTCCGGAAGTGAAGATGAAGAATACGCCATGGCGGTTAGAGACTTCAAGAAGTTCTTTAAGATTAAGAAGTAATTCCTTGAACAACTCGAAAGTGACAAAAAAGACGTTCTAAAGAAGCCGCGATGACAAGAACGGTAAAGGCAATAGAAAATGATTTAGATGCGGCGACCCAAATCATCTTATTGGTGAATGTCCAAAACCACCGAAAGACAAGAACCAAAGAGCTTTTTTCGGAGGTTCTTGGAGTGATAGCGGTGAAGATGATGAGAAGGTCAAAGACGAAACATGTCTTGTAGCTCAAGCATCAAGTGAGATATGTTCTGAATCCTCTTACTTTAGTGAAAACTCATCAATAGATGATTTAGTTTTAGATAATGAATATGATAAACTGTGCAAAATGAGTTTAAAGATAATCACTAAAAACAAAAGATTAAAAGCCACTAGAAATAGTCTAGAAAAAGAACTTAGTATTCTAAAAGAAAAAGTGTCTACACTCGAGAAAAACAAGGGAGTTGATCTCGAATGTGTAAAATGTCATATGCTTAAAGTTGAGAATGAAAAACTCAAAGAGGACGTTGTTAGATTAAATAAATTTGAAAAGAGTACACATTGTCTAAATGAAATTCTAAGTAATCAAAAACCATCCGGTGAAAAATTAGGTTTAGGGTTTAGCTCATTTGAAGCATCATCTAGTGGAACAAAAGAAATAAAATTTGTGAAGGCTCAGAAAAAGGCGTCCTCTGATGGAGGTCCCATAAATATGGGCGGCCCCTATATTGTACAGGTGGCCCCCAAAATAATTAAGCCTGGATCTAAGAAAAGTGTGTCTTTTCAAAAATCTATTTTGGGTCCTAGACCAAAACATATAATAGTAAACAATGTCAAAGTTCCGGTTGCTAGTGATAATGAAGTTAAACAATTTTATAGGCCATTGTCAAAACCCGAAGTTGGATTTTCAAAACCTAATTTTAGATCAAAAACTCCACCACCTAGAGGAGTCAACAATAATTATCCTCGTCTTAAGACACCGCAACCAAAAAGAAACGTTGGTCGACAAAATCAACCTCGTGGCTTTCCTGTAACTTGGAACAATTTCCAACGTCAAAGTTACATGCCATGGGAAATGTGTCTTCCATTCCTACATCCCAACCAATTGCATCAAATGTAAGGGATGTTTAGCACTAACAACTTTGGACCCATGAGATATTAGGGATCAAATGTTTGAGGTATTGCCTTATATAAATAGATATGCCTTGGAGTCGACTTGGAACCCGATGAATGGATAAAGGATAGCGGATGCTCCAAACACATGACGGGTAACCGAAAGCTCTTCTTAAGCTACAAGGAATACAACGGAGGTATTGTCATTTTTGGTAGCAATTTTCGCGGTAACATCATTGGCAAAGGTACGATTTCGAATGACTCTCTCAAAATAGATAATGTAGAACATGTAGATAACTTAAGATTCAACTTGTTAAGTATATGACAAATATGTGATAATAAGTGTAGAGTAACTTTCTCTGAACATGATAGTGAAATCACTAAGGATGGTAAGGTCATAGGTAGAGGTATTAAGAAGAAAGGCTTATATGTGACGAAATTAGGAAATAAGCCTAAAGACCAAAAAAATTTAGCAACGATTGATGAAAATTCCACGTTGTGGCATAGGAGATTAGGTCACACAAATATGCGTCTCATTCAATCGTTAGCATCTAAGGAATTAGTTAGAAACTTACCTAAGCTTAAGTTTGATCAACACTTCTGTGATGCTTGCAAAATTGGAAAACAAGCTCACACTAGTCACAAGGCTAAGAATATAGTCTCAACGACTAGATGCTTAAAACTCCTTCTTATGGATCTCTTCGATCCATCCGTCGTACGGAGTTACGGAGGAAACCGCTACATCTTAGTCATAGTAGATGACTACTCTAGGTATACTTGGACTAGATTCCTTAAGGAAAAAACTGAAGCCTTCAATCAATTCGAAATATTTAGTAAGAAAATTCAAAACCAATTTTGATGTACAATAGTGTCAATAAGAACCGACCATGGTAGAGAATTTGATAATGAGGTGCAATTTGGAGAGTTTTGTAATGCCAATGGAATTACACATAACTTCTTAGCTCCACGCACTCCTCCCTCAATCAAATGGCGTGGTTGAAAAGAAAAATAGGAGACTTCAAGAAATGAGTAGGACTATGTTGAATGAGCAATAGTTACCATAAAATTTTAGGTGTAACGCAGAAAGGAAAAACAATAAAAAAATGCAATGTTCTTAAACTGTGTGTTCTTTGTCGGAAGACAATAATTTTAAGACGAAAGAAATAATAAATATAGTTTTATTAACTTGGTGTAAAATTTCTGGTTTTCATAACTTTTAGTAATAAGCATAGAAATTTGACAAATACTTTTAAACTTTATATATATTTTAAAATAAACGGCATATATATTAAGTAATATGTTTTAACAATAGGCAATACTCTTTGGACTTCACTTTTTCCCTGAGCTTTAATTTAATATAAATAAATGAGTTTTTCACTAATTCTGAGTTTCATTTTGTTTAATCGATCCACAGCCTCATCTCTTCTTCTACAACCTTCTTCCACCAAATTAGAAAAACACACACAAACCAGATCACTCTAGTTATAATAAATAACGTCCACTTTATATGTAAATGGGTTATTAAGGTTAACGAGTTATAATTAAGTTAAAAAACGTTAGAAGCCAAACCGAATAACTGAAAAGTAAGCTGCTGGAAACCTACTGGCTAAAAAAGCTGTTGGAAACATGTAATTCGCCCAAAATTTCATGAAAATCGACCACATCTTGGCAACAATATAATAAATCTTGTTTAAAACCTTTAATACTGAGGCTAAACGTTATGGAACTGAACCATTCGGTCGGTCGTTCTATGTGTCCCATGGGGGACGTGTCTAATGTCGTGACGAAGACCGAAACATTCGGTCGGTCACCCCTATTTTTTCATTTATTAGGTCGCCTGACAGACCGAGTAAATGGAAGTGTGTGTGATTTTTTTTATTTTTTCTGTCTGGTCATCATAACACTTAGCCTAATAGAGAACATGCAGATCTCACAAAGAGACAAATAAAGCTAGCCAGAAATGGTTTAAACCTTATAGAAACCATAATGGTGGTTAACAGACAGTCCAACCGGCTAAACCGAGAACCAAAACGCTTTTCATTTAATTTCACCTCCCGGTTCGGTTTCTAAAACCATGCTCAACTCATGTCAAGAAAAATACTAAAAAGTTAGAATAAAATCAAGGGTTAATCATAAAAAAAGGTAAAAGCTATAAAATACCAACATACTTTTAAATTCGTGCCGACTTGACACGGATACTATTTTTTGTCCTACCTAGACCAACGTTGTAACACCCCCAATTTGGGTCGCAGCGGAATATGGGTCTGGGGGTGGTACCTCATAGATCAATAGCACAAGATATATATAAGAACGACCATTTAAAAGTCATTTAAAACTGATACATTGGATTTAACAAATTGTTGTACATAAGTCTAAAACTTCATTCGTTCATTGTTTAAAATACAAAGATTTTAGTCCATAACAAATATATCCCCAAAATGTAATGCAACCAAATCTTTAATGCAAACGACTTCCAAAATAATGACCACCAATGTATCCCTGGTCTTGTACCTCATTGATCTCCTGAGAAAACATTGCTTAAAACGTCAACAATAATGTTGGTGAATTCATAGGTTTGTAAAATGTATAATGTAGGACCGCAAGATTTCCCCATGATAATGCAACAGATGCAAACATCATAAAATGTAATTACGTTTCCCTAAGCTCATGACACTGAAGCTCGACATGTATGAATTGCAATATAAATTGCCAACATTTCCCGTGATGATGTTCTAACCCGCAACATCCCAAATCCGACATGGTATAAGTTCGTTGTCCGTTATACTGGCACGGTGAGCATGACTCACCCGAACGAGGATGTCAATCCTAAATAGATCTATTTAGGCAACAAGTAATTAACAGTTCATGATAATGGGCTCAGAGGGTTATCGCTACTTAGGCAAACACGTAATCGTAATGTAAAATGTCCACTTGCGTCCAATTGTAAAACATGCATATGTTTCTCACTCTAAAACTTGTAAATCATTATAAATGTAAAACGTGGGGCTATGAACTCACCTCGTTGTGGATGAAGTTAAACAATGTAAATCAAATGCGTGAAAATGTGTCACAAATACGCCCAAATGCAACCTAATTAATTATAGGCTGTATGAGTACTAAGCACTTTAATTAACTAACATAATCTATTATTATATATTAGCTATTTTCACCATCTATTTCGTATTAGTGAAATCATTATTTATAAAAGTAAATACGTTTATAAATATCTCTTTGTAAAAATGACGTAACTTTATCGTTTTAAGCAATGTTTCTTACGTTTCTTATGTCCACGCTTTCGTATTAAGACGAGTTATCAAAATATTACAATTTCATATTTCTTATGAATAGTACTTTTTACTGTTCATATATTTTTATAAATTTATTTTCGTAGTAAAACTCGTTAAATGTCGTATTTATTATTTCGTTTTAATTCGATTGTAGTTATTTCTTAGAGCACGTCTTCGTAATTAAATAGCTTTTATCTTTTTATTTTACTTTCCAAAATGTATCTGGAGATTAAATAGTGATTTTTATTGTTCATAGTTATAATAATTATTTTTAAAACTTTAATTATCGTAAGCCACGGAAAATCCATTACTCTTGTTATTGATCAAACAATTATAATTCTTACTGTTTTGGAATCCTAAAAAAACATCTATCTTGAGAATAATATCCGAAAAATATCCATTTGTATATATCAGAAGTTAAAAGTAAATGGTTTTTATAAAATTTCTTTTATAACCGCGTTTATTATCGTAAACTTGTAAATTACGTATCTCCTTCGTTATAGCTCGGTTTTTCACGTTCCTTACATATTTGGAATCCTCATAACATGTAGTATCTTATAAAAATATAAAATAAATGCTTTTTATTTCGAACTAAAACAGAATGTTTTGATAAATATGTTAAAAATATGTTTAAACTTGTTTTTGTAACTTTTATATTTAGTAACCTTGTTACAAGTCCATTATAGCACTTAAATCCACATGTCTTACATACTTAGCGTCCTTAGTCCATCATTTGTCTAAATATTGTCCAAGAATCACAAGATCCATATGTCTACATACTTATTTGTTCATGAACATTTATAAATACACTTTTTAGGTAACTTGTTTATATACACTTTTTATACATAAACCACACTTGTACAATACTTATACTTCCATTATAACATGATATTAACATCCATATAACATATGTAAAAGTATACCAAATCATAACCTAGTGTAAAAATCCATTTTACAAGTAAATAAGTTTCTTAGATGGTGATTAACTATACAAACATCATATATGCATAAAATCACAAATGTAAAGAGATTAAGGTTTTTAGGTAACCTTAGTATGAAGTAGGATGATGAACAATATGATCTAAACCCTTGTTTAGCTATTTAACCTAAGCTTCCAATACAAAAGAAACCCTAAATCCAACAAAACCCTAATATTGAACCTTCTTGCTTTAACACTTGTAAACCACACACCAAACCTTCTAAATACATTAGGATATCTTAGGTATGATCTAGGAACACTTAGAAATGTGGTAAATAAAATTGTGTGAATTATTTGGATGTTTTAGGTGTTGGTCGTGGGTTTTGGAGAGACCAAGAGAGAAATAAGTGTTGTTTTCACCTTAAGGAATGAAGTGTGTATGTATTTTATCTAGTGGATGCCTTATATATGAATAAGACTAGGTAAAAGTCATATGGAAAGTCCATGACATGATGAGGATTTCTAGGGAAGTCTTGGTCAAGACTTGGCTAAAAGTCCTTAAGGTATTATGAGCCAGAGCTTGTACAATATCAAGATGGTGTTTTGTGTGATATGTGTCCCCTTGGGACTATGTTGTTGGCTGAATTTTGAGGGGAGGGAGGGAGTACATGTTGGTCTTTGATCTTTTATATGAAATATCTAGCATTTACTTGTTGTTACATGTTGTAGTTTAATGTATAAAGATGTTACTTGTGAATTATAAGTCTTGGTTTATTCATTAGCTTAGAAACTCGGCTAAGTGATAAATAAGGTGCATTTTTATAAACTTTAGTATTGGTAATTAAATTGTTTATTTATAGAATGCTAAGGCAAGTTTTTGGTGGTTCCGGGTATGCCTAAACGTAATTTTATCGCAAAACATAAACAATTTACGTAACCAATAAAAATAACAAAAGTTTATACAAAAAAAAGATTTTTTAATAATTATCCTCTAACTAATTATCTACACACGTTGATGCCCGCTTACGTTGAATGATCATTTTAGATTAACGAGATAATAAATTAACGATCATTCAATTAAAGCAAACGTGTACAACGACTAAAAATAATATGAATTAATGACGTCGTAGCAATGACCTAAAAACAGGGTGCTATAGTCCTTCCCTGTTAAATAGCCTTATCATCAAGCTTAAGACTGGCACTTAACAACGGTGCAGTCTTGCGACGAGGTGTTGATAACTTCTTCCGAATTAGGACCTGTACACGTTCCCCATGTAAACTCAGGACTCGCCTGAGTTTCCCATTGAACCTTGAAGATTGAAAGCGGCTTGTTTCAATCATTTAACCTCACGATCCATGATCTCTACTGGTTCCTCAACAAAAGGAAGCTTGTCACCAATATGGAGTCCATCTAACAGAACGGTTAATGGTTCGTCGGCATAGCACTTTTCAAGTTGGATACATGAAACGTATTGTGAACCCTGCTCAACTCTTGTGGAAGCTCAAGCTTGTAAAGCACGATCTAACCTTTCCATACTTGAAAGTCATAACAGATCTAGGATTAGCTTCCCCCATTTTCCAAAATGTACTACTCATTTCCAAGGTGAAACCTTGAGCATAACTTTATCTCTAACTTGAAATTCCATCGGCTTACGCTTTAAATCGGCGTAACTCTTTTGTCGATCACGAGCGGCTTGAATTCTTTGCTTGATCTGAATGATTTTCTCAGTCATCTCTTGGACTATTTATGGACCAGTGAGTTGAACTTCTCCAACCTCGGCCCAACAAACAGGTGAACAACACTTTCGACCGTAAAGTGCTTCAAATGATGCAGCCTTAATGCTAGCGTGATAACTATTGTTATATGAAAATTCAACTAATGGCAAATGGTTAACCCAACCATTTCCAAAGTCGATCACACAAGCACGTAGCATATCCTCTAGAGTTTGAATAGTCCTCTCGCTTAGTCTGTCAGTTTATGGATGATACGCAGTACTCATATCCAAATTTGTACCCTAAGCCTTCTGAAGTGACCTTTAGAAATTTGATGTGAACCTAGGGTCGCGATCACAAATGATTGAGATAGGTATCCCATGCCTCATGACTACATCTTTCAGGTATATTTTTGCTAATTTTTCCATGGGATCGGTTTCCTTCATTGGTATGAAGATTGCGGATTTAGTAAGTCGGTCAACAATTACCCAAATGGTGTCATAACCCTGTGATGACTTAGGAAGCTTTGTGATAAAATCCATGGTGATATTATCCCACTTCCATTGAGGTATCTGGGGTTGCACCAACAAACCCGATGGCCTTTGATGTTCAGCCTTGACCTTAGCATATGTCAGACATTTGCTAACATAGGTGGCGATGTCGGCCTTCATATTGGGCCACCAATATAGCATCTTCATGTCCTAATACATCTTGTCAGAACCCGGATAGATAAGTATTTTGACTTGGGGGACTCGTGCACGATCACAGTCCTCAAATCGCCGTACCAGGGTAACCAACTCCTACCATTTAAGCATAGAGTTCCATCCGTGCGGGGTTCCAACTTTTTCGTTCTGAGTTTCTCTGGATCCTTTGAATTTTCAATCAACATACCTCCAACATCTTCGTTCTTGATGTTCTCTGGTTTCTGTGCTTCAGTCTGAGCATTCAAAATTTGTTTGGGAAGATTCAAACCAATAGTCATGACTAAGGCTCGAACCCGTAATGGCTTATTCCGTTCTTTACGGATTAAGGCATCGGACACTACGTTTGCTTCCCCGGGTGGTAACGTATTTCACAATCATAATCGCTGAGCAACTCTAACCAATAATGTTGCCTCATGTTTAGCTCTTTTTGATCAAGAATGTGTTGTAAAAATCGCTACACCTCTCTCCGGTAACGGCGCCATTTTGATGTTCATTCAAAAACACCTCTTAATATAATATATATATATATTTATAAAAATACATATACGTATACATAAGCTAAGTATCTTACAAATTATTCTTAGGAAAGAATAATAAGTAATCAACACGGGTATCGTTCTCCTCGGTGCGAGGTGAATGGAATTTACGGTTATGTCGAGAATCGAGCTTGAATGTCATAAAAGATTTGGATTTGGTTCCTAATTCTAATAATAAAAATGGAAAGTAAATTAAAGGCACATTAATAAAAAAACACAATTAAAACTTCAACCACGAAAAACGTTAACGGGAATTTTAAAAACGCGACATATAAGCAAATAATTCAAATTTTAACCCTACAAACTCAAATTTAATTTCTAAAAATCCTAAATGACTAAAAATAATTTTTAGAAAAAGAATTATATTTTTTTGATTTTTATTTTATTTATAATGAATTAAAAACAATTTAAATCAAAAAATATTATTAAAAATACTAAACTAATTTAGAAAATTCTAAAAATTTTATGAAAATTACTCTGACTTATTTAAAAACTATGAAAAATAAAACTGGGAAATAAGCTGAACGGATAAGCAGTTAATAAGCAAATAAGCAAAATAAGCTTAAAACTAAAATGAATATAACAATTAAATGTTGCATGCCTTTAAATGAAAAAGACCCCATGGCAGATGGTTGTGAGTGTGTGTGTTGAGGTGTTGGTGTTATAAAGGAGAGGTCACACGTTCGAAACCTGTGGCCTCTTTTTTTTACAAAACATTTTTTTATTTGAAAAAGCTAAAGTATAAGCTAAAACTAACAACTTTAATAAATCGACTTTTTGACAATTCTGACAAATAAGCTAGAAATAAGCAGATTGAAAAGTGGCAGCTAGCTTAAAAGCTAACTTGACTATTTAACTAAAACTAGATTAGTATTTTAGACTTAATAAGTTAAAGAAAACTACAAAAGCTAAAAACAGATATTAAGCTACACCTAATAAGCTCTAAGGACTAGGAAATAAGCAAAGGAAAGTAGCTGAAAAGCAGTAAAAAGCTATAAGACAACAAACTTAAAAGAAAATTTAAATGACTAAGACCACTTTTTAAGCTAATTTTTTAGGACTAATAAGCATTCATAATAAGCTATGAACTAAAAGCTGATGAAGACTAGGACTCAAATAACACAGATAAGCAAAATTTAAGCAGATAAGCTAATGAAATAAGCTAGATAAAGAGAAATGAAATGGACAAAATACACTACTTTATTTTTGGCTTTTTGAGATTAACGACAGATTTCAATCTTAACTTTAAGACTCTAAAATTCTTTTGACATTTTTTAAAAACTTAAAACAGATTAAGCACAAGCTACAATAAGCTAATTCCAACAAAAACTAACCTAAATAAAGCTTTAATTTGGCCTCAAATAGTCTGCATAACCTGAACTCATAAGAACATTTAGCAATACTTGACTGTTATTATTTAAATTGCACAAAGGATTTTTCCAAAACCAAATAACTAACAACAGATTGCAAATGAGACTAATGATACTAGTTTGAACACAATACCCATACCTTAAATACATTTTTAAGACAATTAACAAATAAGCTGTTTGAAAACTTCTTAAACTGGCAGACTTAAACTATTGATTAAACAGTCTTCAAAACTAGACAACAACTATTTTGAGCTTAAGAAAACTAATCCTAAGAACTAATTAAAGCTAATGAGAAATGGTTTGAGGACCAAAGGCATTTTATACCCCATTTGACCCACTTTGAACTCTTGACCCAAACACCCCTTTAAAATTTTGAAAATCAAACTTTAAGCTAAATCAGAACCAATTAAACTGTAAAAAGGTGAAAACAGATTAAAATCAAAGGTAAACCAAGGCAAATAAGCAAAAACTTAAGGAAAATAAGCATTAAATGATGAGCTACTCTAATAAGCTGAATAAACTAATATAGGGGCAGATTTTAAAAGAACTCAAACTAAACACTTAAAAGCTATAAGCTAGGCACAATAAGCTAAACTAAGGCAAAATAACCACAAATAAGCAATAATGAGCACTGAATAAGCAGATTAAAAAGCTGAATAAGCAAATAAGCTAAAAATGGTAAAATGGACTTACATTGATCCCTTGCTCAAAACAGGGATAATAAATGCTCAAAAGAGCTTATCAACAAGCTCTAGCTTGTTTGCACAAGCTAGTGGGGTCCAATAAGCCCATCCCAATCTGGCTTATCATCCATTTATTAAGCTATTTTTGTGATTTTTAAGATTAAGGAGTAAAGAGTAAGGATCTTATTCTGTTTAGCTATTGAGTAGCTGAACAGAATAAGTAAGAGCTTATGACAGTATAACAGAGCTTATTGAACTTTAAGTAACTTTCAAAACTGTTAAGAGCTTAATTTGCATAAACATATAACTTGAATTAAAGACAGAATTTGAATGAAAACAGTAATTGCATTAATAAAAGTGAGATTACATTGCTTGGAAAAGGAAATAACAGAAAAATAAGACAATAAGCTGGACAATAAGCTACCCTAATCTACTCCTACTCCTAAGCTAGATGATTTCAACTATGTGATTACAAGCCTATTTATATTGAGGGAAAGATCCTTCTAGAGCCTGAGGACGCTCCCCATTCCATCAATCATAGCCCTTAGATCCAATCTTCATCATCTGAGCCCTTGATTATAAGCCACGTCCCATCCACCAATCATACTTCTTAGGATTTCCAGCGTGGCATTAGAGTGTGTCAGAGGGTGTCAGGTGATAATCTTCTAAAAGTATGAGCGTGTGTATGAATGAAGAGGGATTTACCCTATGTGCGTGTAATGTGTGTAAAAAAATGAGAGGGAAGAGAGGTAAGGGATAAACAGTAACTAGGGTGCATTTGATATGTTTGACTGGATCAGGTTTGGGCTTTGACTTAATTTGGGCTAGACATAGATATGAAATGGGTTTAGGATTTATAATAAATGGGGTAAGGTTTATGGTTTATAAGTATAACCCTTAATGGGATGACCCGACTCATTAAAATGGGTACGGGTTGGCCCATTAAAAATGTATACGCCTTCGGCTTCGATTTTTTGCTCTCATTCCATTCCTGTGCTCGGTTTTGCCCGTTTTGCTTCGTTTTTGTCTATTTTATATAATATCCGTACCTGCAAGACATAAATTACAAAATACACATATACAATGCTTTTTTTTTCTGTTTTCGGTCATTATTGATCTTTTAGCTCATTTTAATAGGTAAAAGGTATGTGTATTTAAGCACATACCAGTTCCATACAGATAGTGTCTCTAAAATTTTAAAGCAAACACTACTGCTCCAAGTTCCAAATCATGAGTCGTATAGTTCTTCTCATGAATCTTCAATTGGCGTGATGCATAAGCAATCACCTTCTCTCTTTGCATCAACACAGCACCCAAACCTTTGATCAAAGCATCGCAGTATATGATAAAATCTTCGCTTCCTTCAGGTAAAGCCATAATTGGTGCACTACACAACTTTTGCATCAACAGTTGAAACGATGCTTCTTGTTTGTCGCCCCAAACAAACTTGACCTTCTTCTGAGTAAGCTTGCTTATTGGCTTGGCGATCTTCGAAAATCCTTCGATGAATCTTCGGTAATACCCAGCAAGACCTAAAAATTACCGAATCTCCGTTGGTGTTTTAGGAGATGCCCAATATTTTATGGATTCGATCTTGGCGGGATCCACATGAATGCCTTGACTATCAATCACGTGGCCAAGAAATTGTACCTTGGGAAGCCAAAATTCGCATTTAGAGAATTTAGCATACAACTCCTCTTTCTTAAGCAATTCCAGAATTGCCTTAAGATGTTCTTCGTATTCCTTCTTGTTCTTGGAGTAGATGAGAATATCTTCGATAAAGTCGATCACAAATTTATCCAAAAATGGCTTGCACACGCGGTTCATGAGATCCTTAAATACCACTGGTGCGTTCGTCAAGCCAAATGGCATAGCTTGGAACTCATAATGACCATATCGAGTTCTGAATGCCGTCTTTAAAATCTCTTCTTCACGTACTCCAAGCTGGTGATAACCTGATCGCAAGTCTATCTTAGAATAAACACTGGATCCTTATAGTTGATCAAATATATCATCGATCCTTGGGAGTAGATAACGATTCTTTACCTTCAGCTTATTCAGCTCTCGGTAGTCGATGCACATTCGAAATGATCCATCCTTCTTCTTTACAAATAAGACCGGAGCTCCCCAAGGTGAGGAACTGGGTCTTATGAATCCCTTGTCAGAAAGTTCTTGGAGTTTGTCTGACAATTCTTTCATTTCGGACATGGCCAACCGATAAGGTGCCCGTGCTACAGGTGCAACACCAGGTACCAAATTGATTTGGAATTCTACTTGTCGAGTCGGAGGGAGACCCGGCAAGTCTTTAGGAAACACTTTAGGAAAGTTTTAAACGATCGGTACGTCCTCAAGTCGCTTCTTCTCTGACTTGTCTTCAGTCTCCTTGGTAGTAACATGTGCCAAAAAGATAGGACATCCATTTAGAAAATATTTTTAGGTTTTAGTGCACGAGATGATGTTCAAACGAGTCTCGTTTCCCCGGTCGCTTCCGTCACCGCGAACAATCAACATTTCATTTTCCCAGGGAATACGAACGATTTTCTCAGCACAAACGATGACAGCTTGGTACTTTGCCAACCAATCCATACCGATTATGACTTCGAGACTACTAAGTTCTACGGGCATTAAGTCTATGTTGAATAGGTGATTTCAGAAATTTAATTTACAACCCTGAATGATAGCGTTTAACCTAATTATTCTCCCGTCAGCTAGTTCAACATCATAATAATGATCTAAGGTAGATGGTGTGATATCAATTTAGGAGCTAAATGCAGTAGACACAAAGCTTCTATCGGCACCAGTATCAAATAAGACAGAAGCATAGCGGTTGTTCAGAAGGAACGTACCCGTAATTGTTGGGAATAAATCTTCACAAGAGTTAATACTGCCAAGGTATAACTAACAGTACTAATGGAGTTAGTACTGCTAGTACATACGTAGTACTGCCAGAGTTAGTTAATACTGCTAGAAGAAAGATTAATACTGCTGATGGTAAAAGCTGCTGACTTGGAGATAAGGATGCATGGAGATAAATAAGGAATATATATCTTTTATATTTTAGGAAGATTTGTATGTGATTATAATTGATAGTTATCTTGTAAAGGACTCCTTGTGGTGTATAAAAGGAGATCCTAGGTTAAGGTTTAAGATACGCATACATAGACACATACGCTTAAGAGATAAAGAATACATCTTAGAGAAAGATTGTAATAGCTTCAAGGTTTGTAACCCTAGTACTAATTAAGAGTACTCGTATTATCAATAATATTGAAGCAGTTTGAGATATATTCATTGTTGGTACTGTTCCATTGCTAAATACTTTTAGAGTATCAAAGTGTAGATTCCGCATACACTTTGATATATAAACAAAGTCTCAAGTATTGTTATTTTGGATTCATCCAAGGTAACAAACACTTTACTATGTAAAGAATCGATCAAGGCGTGGGATCAACAAGTGGTAACATTCTTTAAATCAACATTGTACATGTTATCCTTTCTAGGAACTTTAAGCAAAATATGACTTTCATCAGTTAACTTAAAATATGGAGACAGAACAACACATTCAATATCAGTAAAAAGAACACTATTCTTCTTGTCACACTATTCTTCTTGTGAGACACTAAAGAGGTTAAACTTTAGTTTCTTTACAAAATACACATCTTTAAAATCCAATTTACCAGTTCTTATTTTACCTTTCTTAGTAATTTTACCTCCTTTAGAATTACCTCCAAAGGCAACAAATCCTCCATCAATTTCTTCATAATCTATAAGATTGGATTTGTCTCTTGTCATGTACCAAGAGCATCCATTATCAATCACTCATTTATCCTTCAAATCTTGCTATGGATTGCCCTGCACATAATGGTAGGAAAATTAGTTTCTTTTGGGGACCCAAGCCATTACTGACTTGGATCTGCCTTGTGCATCAATATAGTCAAATCTTTTAAAGGACATTGATGCACCATTGTTTCTAGAGACATGGTCTAAAACTTTGTGCTTTGGTCTCCAAACCCAACATGCTGAGGCCTTAACAGCATTTCCCTTGTTTCCATTAACAGCACTAAGAACTGCTTTTGGCCTAGCAATATTAACCTTTGTTCCCTTAATAGTATTAACCTTTTTAGTGAAATTACTGTTATTAGCTACTGTTATTTTGTTAAAAGGCCTTTTAGCAGTTGAATATGCATTATTAATGACATTTTTCATGGGTCATGCATTATTCACTATTGTTCTTGATTGAATAGTATTAAATGGTCTAGCAGTATTAAGTGAAATTGGGCCAGACCTAGTTAAGACTGTTCTTGGAATCATGTTTCTTTTTGGACTGGGGTGAGTTAATTTAGAGAAATTATGTTTGTTCACCCTTTGAACATTGGTCCAAACTGGTTTTGTAAATCTTCCATTATTATACCAGTTATTGCAATCATTCTTCAAATGATTAAAACTACCACATACATAACAAGCTTTGTTGAACATCTCAAAATTACTCCCTAATTTTTGAGACATCTATTGGTTCTAGTTTCTCTTGTTTTCTCTAGGACTAGGTGTGTTTTGCCTATTTTTATCAACTGATATTTTCCTAGGAGATTTTACTTGCTCAGTAGACTTAACAAGTAAATTAGAATCAAAAGTAGCTCATCAAGGCAATTAAAGTTTGAAGCTGCGTTCTGAATGGCTATGTGTGCTATAGATGGTGCTGGATTTGATTGGTTGTAGTGAATAGCAAAGGAACGAAATTCAGGCAAACATGGCACTCACTGGATTCTCAGATTCTGATTTATGTGATAACAAATAATTAATTTAGTTCTAATCTTTGTTTGAAAACTATGAAAGCGTCTAAAGAAACAGTATGATGATTTGCTTGTTAAATTATATGATACTGGTTTTAAAGCTTCTACATACAAAAGAGGTTTATCAATTTTAGAAGAACAAATTCTTAAATATAAAGAACATGAAGTTCTTTTTTCTGAGGAAATTGCTTTGCTTAATAGAAGTGTAGGTCACAAAGAATACCAAATGGGCTTACTTAGGACTGAATTTGAAAAGGTTAAACAAGAAAAGGAGGGGTTTGAGTTTAAGATTGCAAAATTTGATAAATCTACTAAGGACCTAAGTGAAATGTTAGAAATTCATATTACTGACAAAAGCAAGAAAGGAGTAGGTTATCATGTTGTCCCCTCACCTCATCCCTTGATTCTTAATAGACCAACACCTTTAGACTTATCCTATTCAGGTCTTGAAGAATTCAAACAACCTGAGATTAATGAGTATGGTCCTAGGGATTCTAGTGTAAAGCCTATCACTGGTTGTGATAAAGAGTCAGATAATTCAAAGGAGAATACTGATGACTCTTTAAAAAACAACAAAAGACTGATTCTAAAACTAGTTGTTAAGTCTCCACTTAGGAGACAAAGATTGGAAGAAAGTTTTTTCAGTCCTGATAAATCTGTTAAGGAAGAACCTAAGAAAGTCAGAGAAAATAATGATGCTCCAATCATTGAAGATTGTGTGTCAGATGATGAGGATGAAGTTGAGCCGATCCCTAAGGTTGAAAAGAAAATTGTTATACCTACTGCTACTAAGAAAGAGTTTGTTAAACTTGAAAAACGAGTTAGGAGGTCAGTTAGGTACGCAGAGATGTACAGGTCACAAAGACCTAGAGGAAACCAAAGGAATTGGAATGGTCAAAAATCCAATCAATTAGGATGTAACTTTGTTTTTAATAACAAGGCATGTTTTATCTTTCGAAGTTTTAATCACATTCAATACAGCTGTCCTAAAACCTCTCATCCTAATGCATATAAACATAACGCTCCAAGAGCAGTTTTGATGAAGACTGGCCTAAAATCTGTTAATACTGCAAGGCCTGTTAATATTGTTAGGTCTGTTAACACTGGCAGACCTTTTAGTACTGCTAGGTCTTTTAATACTGTTAGGCCTTCTTATACTGCTCACCCCAAATCAACAGTTCATTATGCTAGACCAAGGACATATTTTCAAAATCAAGTACAATCAACTGTTCACAGGTCCTTTTACAAGAGAACAACATTAACAAAAAGGTCTTATAATCAAAGGTTTAATACTGGTAGGCAAAATGTTAATACTGGTAGGCAAAATGTTAATACTGGTAGGCAAAATGTTAATACTGGTAGGGCAAGGGGATTTAACGATGTTAAGCCCTCAGCATGTTGGGTTTGGAGACCCATCAAACCCAATGGTGCATCACTGGTTTTCAGTAATGGCTTGGGTCCCCAAAGAAAACTAACTTCATAAGTTTTATGTGCAGAGCAATTCACAACTAAATGATAAAGGATTTGTTAATAGTGGATGCTCAAGGCACATGACTGGAAACATAACCCATCTTTCAGATTTCAAAGACTTTGATGGAGGTTATGTTACTTTTGGTGGAGGAGCATATGGAGGCAGAATTACTGGCAAAGGTACTATTAAAACTGATAATCTTGATTTTGATGATGTATACTTTGTCAAAGAGTTAAAGTTCAACCTCTTTAGTGTCTCACAGATGTGTGACAAAAAGAACTATGTTCTTTTTACTGATTCTGAATGTCTTGTTCTATCTCCAAATTTTAAGTTGCTGATGAAAAATCAGATTACTTCTTAAATTCCTAGCAGGATAAACATGTACAATTTTGATATGAAAAACATAGTTCCTAAAGATAGTTTAACTTGTCTAGTTGCAAAGGCTACATCTGAAGAATCAATGCTATGGCATAGAAGGCTTGGTCATATAAATTTTAAGAATATTAATAAACTTGTCAAAGAAAATCTTGTAAGAGATCTGCCTTTAAAAAGATTTGAGAATGACCAAACTTGTGTTGCCGTCTAAAGGAAGCCAGCAACACGAGCCTCTTGTTAAGACCAAGGCCTTTAATCCATTATAAGCCATTGTTTATGCTACAAAATGGATCTCTTTGGTCCAACTTTTGTTAGTAGCCTAATGCACAAAAAGTACTGCTTAGTAGTCACTGATGATTATAGTAGATTTTCATGGGTTTTCTTTTTATCAACTAAGGATGAAACAACTGAGATCTTTAAATTTTTTATCAAAGAAGTAGAAAACCTAGTGGATAAGAAAGTAAAAATAATCAGAAGTGATAATGGGACAGAGTTTAAAAACAAAGTGATGGATGATTTCTGTAGGGAAAAAGGTATTAAAAGAGAATATAGTGTAGCTAGGACTCCTCAGCAAAATGGTGTAGCTGAAAGGAAGAATAGGACACTCATTGAGGCTGCTAGAACAATGTTAGCTGACTCTAAGTTACCTACCACATTTTGGGCAGAAGCAGTTTCTACTGCTTGCTATGTACAGAATAGGGTCTTAATAGTCAAGCCTCATAACAAGACTCCTTATGAACTCTTTAGAGGTTTTAAACCAGCTATAGGATTCATGAAACCTTTTGGATGTCATGTTACTATTCTCAATACCTTAGATAAGTTGGGCAAGTTTGATGGAAAGAGTGATGAAGGTTTCTTTGTTGGATATTCCTTAAGTAGCAAAGCTTTTAGGGTATACAACACTAGAACCAGAAAAGTTCAGGAAAACTTGCATATTGGGTTCTTAGAGAATAAGCCTATGATAGAAGGAAATGGTCCAAAGTGGCTGTTTGATCTTGATTCTCTAACCCAATCAATGAATTATGTACCAGTGGTTGCAGGAACATTTTCTAATGACTTTGCAGGTATACAAGGAGTTTCTGAGTCTAGTACATCTTCTCAACAAGATCAAGATTGCATTATAATGCCAATTTGGAAGGATGCTTCATATTTTGGTAATAATGCACCAAGATCTGTTGCTGATGCTCAAATACAAGATAAAGATAGGGTACAAGATGAGAATGATGCTACAGAAAAGTCTCCTGAAGATAGCAGTCTTAAGGATAATGGTACTGCTGATCAACAAGTTAATACTGCCAGACCAGAAGTTAATACTGGTAGTAGAGATGTTAGTACTGTTGTCCCTGAAGTTAATACTGCTACCCCTGAAGACTTGGTAGGACCTAGTCATGCATCTGAAGACACACAAGTGGAGTTCCAAGGAATTGAATTGGGGAACATTCCACAATCTTATGCAGTACCTACCACTCCTCACACAAGAATTCACAAAGATCACCCAATTGAGCATGTGATTGGTGATGTGCAGTCATCTGTTCAAACAAGAAGAATGACATCTTCTTACTCTGAACTAGGATTTCTTAGTGCTATATATGAAGGGAAGACTCATAAGGACCTTCATACATGTCTTTTTGCTTGTTTCCTCTCTCAGGAAGAACCAAAAAGAGTTTCTAAAGCTCTTAGTGATCCAGCATGGGTAGAAGCTATGCAGGAGGAACTCCTACAGTTCAAACTGCAAAAGGTCTGGATTCTTGTGGATTTACCTAAAGGTCATAGAGCAATTGGTACAAAGTGGGTATACAGAAACAAGAAAGATGAAAGGGGGATTGTCATCAGAAACAAAGCAAGACTTGTTGCTCAAGGACATACTCAAGAAGAGGGCATAGACTATGATGAAGTCTTTGCACCTGTGGCTAGAATTGAGGCCATAAGAATATTCCTGGCTTATGCTTCATATATGGGATTTATGGTCTACCAAATGGATGTCAAAAGTGCTTTCCTGTATGGTCAGATTGAAGAGGAGGTCTATGTATGTCAACCTCCAGGTTTTGAAGATCCTGACCATCCTGATAAAGTCTATAAGGTAGTGAAAGCATTATATGGACTGCATCAAGCACCAAGAGCTTGGTATGACACTTTGGCCAATTATCTCTTGTGCAATGGTTTTCAAAGAGGAAAGATTGACCAAACATTATTCATCAAGAGACAACAGGGACATATCTTGCTTGTTCAAATCTATGTGGATGACATTATCTTTGGATCTACAAAGAAGGAGTTATGTGATGAGTTTGAGAAGCTTATGAAGGATAAGTTTCAAATGAGTTCTATGGGAGAACTTACCTTCTTTTTGGGTTTACAGGTCCAACAGAAAAAGAAAGGCATTTTTATCAGTCAAGATAAATATGTCCATGAGATTTTGAGAAAGTACAACTACACAGATGTGAAGTCTGCCTCTACTCCAACAGATTTGGAAAAGCCTTTGGTTCAAGATGGAGATGCTGCTGATGTTGATGAACATCTTTATAGATCTATGATAGGATCTTTGATGTACCTTACAGCATCCAGGCCAGATATCATGTTTGCAGTCTGTGCATGTGCAAGGTTTCAGGTTTCTCCAAAGACATCCCATCTCTTAGCTGTTAAGAGAATCTTTAGATACCTTAAAGGAAAACCATCTTTAGGACTTTGGTATTCTAAGGATTCTCCATTGGAATTAGTTGCTTACACTGACAGTGACTATGCTGGAGCTACACAAGATAGGAAGTCAACCACTGGAGGTTGTCAGTTTTTGGGAAATAGGCTGATCTCTTGGCAATGCAAGAAACAAACTGTAGTTGCCACTTCTACAACTGAGGCTGAATATGTGGCTGCTGCAAGTTGCTGTGGACAGGTTCTCTGGATACAAAACCAACTGCTGGACTATGGGTACAATTTTATGAATACTGTTATTTATATTGACAATAATAGTACTATATGTATAATAGAAAATCATGTTCAACATTCTAAAATAAAACATATAGAGATTAGGCATCATTTTATAAGAGACTGCAATGCTAAAAAGTTGATTCAAATGGTTAAGATTGACACTGAACATAATGTAGCAGATCTTCTTACAAAAGGTTTTGATGCTGGTAGATTTCAGTACTTGATCTCAAGTATTAGAATGCTAAATCCTTAATGCCTATATCTCTTGTTTGTTTTTGTAAATTTTGTTAAATGTTAGTACTGTTACTTCTTTGTAAATTAATACTGTTACTTATAGTTAGTACTGCTAGTTCTTTCTATGTCTCACTGTTAATCCTGTTAGTCTTATTTAATACTGCTACACAAGAAAAGTTGTTAGATTATGTTTTTCTTGGTTTTGAGCTAACTCTTTTAGGATAAGCAATAAAGTGTGAAATTGTTTACTCAATGATGCATTCTTTGAGGGGAGGAATGTTGTTTGTTCCTCAAAGTGTTGGTTTTCACACCATACAACAAATGGTCACCAGTTCACCATGTCTCATAGACAATAAAGAATTGACTAGTCCAAAGCAAATGGCTCCTGGTAAAGACTACTCAAATCCGTTGATAGTTGATAGTTTACTCAAAACTATATGGTCATCAATGCACCATGTTTTTACAATGAAGCATTGGCTAGTCCAAAGCAAACGGCTATTGGTAAAGACTAATCAAATCCGTTAATGGCTGGTAGTTTGCCAAAAACTATACTTTGTGTGAATTGTGAGCCAAAAGAATAGAGAGATTTGGTGAGATCAAAAACAGAAAGAGAGATGTGTGAAAAACAGACAGAGTGCAAAGTGAGTCAAAAGAATTGAGAGATTCAATGTGAGCTTAAAAACAGAAAGAGAGATTGTGTGATGCTATTTTTGAATGCTACAAAAGCTTTGAAGTTTGTACTGCTTTTGTTGGAGAAGTTAATACTGCTAGGCTTATTTTAGTACTGCTAGACCAAATTTAGTACTGCTGGATGACCGTTAGTACTGTTTGGCCCTAACAGATTTTTCATTAATTAATAGAGCCGTTGAGATATTTCCGCCAAATACCTATGAAATAGGGGTTTGACCAATTGGACTTTCGTGATCTTTCTATATATCCATTTGATTTCATCACGATAAACTCAATTTCTTTAAGACAGTCAAACCATATCTCTACGTTTTCTCTATATAATCTCAATTAACTTTCTCCAGCATTCATTCTTTCATAACCGATCATATCCCACTTGATTACTCACACTTTTATTCATGGCAAATTTGGAATTTTGTGACAAGCACAACATGGTCGCATTTTTAGAGAAATCTACAGGAAGTGAAGGGTTTCATCAAGTCATCGATTTCCTAACTCGAAGTCACGTTTGCTATGCACTCACAAAGAAGCCAGATGTTTGTATCTCATTTATCAAACAATTTTGGAGGTCTGCTGAAGCTACTATTGATGAAAATGGAGAAGTCAAGATTTCTGCTACCATTGATGGTCACTCAATGACTATCACTGAGGCATCTTTAAGACGACATCTAAAGTTAGATGATCAAAATGGTGTTACTTCTATTCCCAACTCGGATATTTTTGAGCAATTGGCACTTATAGGATATCACACTGATTCAGATAAGTTAACTTTTCAAAAGGGTTCCTTTTCACCTCAATGGAGATTTCTTATTCATAATATTCTTCATTGCCTTAGCCCAAAGAAGACTGCTTAGGAGCAGTTTAGTAGTAACATTGCAACTGCTGTTATATGTTTAGCTACCAATAGGAAATATAATTTTTCTAGGATGATTTTTGAGCATATGGTGTCAAATATTTCTAGCCCCCATAAGTTTTTGATGTACCCTAGGTTCATTCAAATATGCCTAGATATGCAGAGGAACCAGCTTTAACAACACTCAAGAACATATCATGTACCCTCTCTTAGCAACAAAGTTTTTAACAACATGAAGAGGACTACAAAGGGATATTCAGGCCAGGAAGTTGCTCTTTTTCCTACTATGCTAGCGGTTCCTGAACCTTTCACTTCTCCTTCAAGAATTACATCTTCCCCTTCAACCTCACCTGTATTTTCCCCTTCAACCTCACCTAAACCTTCACCTTCACACTCATCTAAACCTTCACCTTCACACTCACCTGAACCTTCAACTCAACACTTACCTAATCATACAACACAACCAACCTAACCATCACCTGGAGTAGAACAACACATTCCTACACCTCATGACTTACCTCTCCATGATGTTTACTCATATGGAAGTGATAAGGGTAGCTTGAAACTTACTGAATTGACAAATTTGGTTACCAAACTTTCTGACAAGGTTGCAGTTTTGGAGGATGACTTGAAGACAACAAAGAAAACCTACACTTCTGCATTTACTAAGCTCATACTCAGAGTCAAGAAGCTAGAGGCTCAAATCAAGATTGGGAAATCAAGGAGAAGAGCTAGGATTGTTCATTCAGATGATGAAGACATTGCAGATAATTCTTCTAAACAAGGGAGGAAATTATCTGATGCAGAGGTTAAAGAGAAAGCAAGTAATGAAACTGAACCTGTGATTCAAGATGTGACTCCTACAGAAGAAATTCAAGATCAAGAAAGCAGTGAGAAAGGACAGTCTAAAGTTAGTATTGCTGGAGCAAAACAAGGTACTGCTAGTGAAGTTTTAATAGTTAGTACTCCTAAGGTAAATCTTAGTACTGCTGGAGGAACTGTTACTTATACAAGAATGAGTGAAGAGCAAAGGAAAAGAAAAGACAAGGGAAAAACAATAATGACAGAGCCTGAGCCCAAGAAGAATTCTAAGAAAGAGATTGAACAGGAAAGGTTAAGTTTTGCTGAAGCCATCAGACTGGAAGAACAAATGAATGAAGAACAAAGGGCACAAATTACAAGAGTTAAAGAAATTGCAAGACAGTGGGATGAAGAGGAAAGACAAAGAGCTATGTCTGAAGCCAAGTCTACTAAGAAGATAGATTGGAATGATATCATGATCTAAAGATGAAGCCAAAGACAATTGCCCAGGCAAGGAGAAATATGATCAAATACTTGAAGAATCAGGAAAACTACAAGATCAGTGATTTCAAGGGAATGTCTTATAATGAGATTAGGCCAATCTTTGAAAAGGTTTGGGATTTTAATCAACACATTAAGCCTATGGAGCATGGAAGTGAAAAGATGAAGTCTCCTGAAAAGATTGAAGAAAAAGATGTTGATGTACAAAAGGAAGTGAAAGAAGTTGTTAAAGAATCTGGAGCAAAAAGAAAGAAATCTCTTCCTAGAAAAAGGACTGTTAAGAGATAAAAGTTGGAAGAAGATGTTGAGAAGGAAGAACTCAAAGGATTTTTAGATATAATACCAAGAGAAGTTGTTCCTATAGAGGTTGAATCTCTATCTACAAGTTTCCAATTGTGGATTGGAAGACTTATGTTTTGACAGAGAATTTTATGTATTATCAAATCTTCAGAGGAGATGGCAGTTCTAAGAACTATAAGATTTTGAGTGAGATGCTTGAAGACTTTGATAGACAGGATGTAGAGGAATTGTACAGACTAGTCAAGGAAAGGTATAGTGCTTTAAGACCAGAAGGGTATGATCTGATGCTTTGGGGAGATTTACATACCTTATTTGAGCCTGATGAAGAAGATGGAACTTGGAAAGAATCAGCATGAATATATTTGTGATTAGTTGGAGGTTTATATGATTTTTGTTGGTATTTACATTTTACTGATGAAGATGTTATAGCCTTACATATGATGGACAGAGAAGAAATATACCTCTAAGTTTAAGAAGTTATCATTGATGTTAAGTAGAAAATTGGGAGGTTGATCATGTGAGTTCTTAGCCTTTTAAACTTCTAAGGTTTATAAGATCTCAAGTGCAGAAAGTAGAAGAAATGTTTGACTAGACAATCATCAGCAAGGTAGAAGACTGAAGATTTAATTCAGAAGAAACTTGATGATTTGAAGGACAATCATAAGTTTAGGGGAGGATTGTTGGGAATAAATCTTCACAAGAGTTAATACTGCCAAGGTATAACTAACAGTACTAATGAGTTAGTACTGCCAGTACAAACTTAGTACTGCCAGAGTTAGTTAATACTACTAGAAGAAAGAGTTAATACTTTTGATGGTCAAAGCTGCTGACTTGGAGATTAAGAGTGCATGGAGATTATTATAGGATGTTATCTTTTATATTTATATTGTAATGATCTAAAAGATAGGTAGTTATCTTGTAAAGGACTCTTTGTGTTCTATAAAAGGAGATCCTAGGTTTAGGATATACATATACTTTTAAGAGATAGAGATACATTTGAGAGAAAGATTGTGATAGCTTCAAGGTTGTAACCCAGTACCTACAGAGTACTGTATTTATTATTCATAATAATTTTGATGCAGTTTGTTATTTATTACATTGTTCATTGTTTGTTTTGGTTATTAATGTTACATGCTAAATACTTCTTGAGTATCAAAGTGTGATTCTGCATTACACTTTGATATAACAACAAGTCTCAATCTTTAGTTTATTTTGGATTTCTTCCCAAGGTAACAAACGCTTTACTACGTTAAGAATTCGGATCAAGGCATGGGTTCACACCTATTTTAGCAGTTTTGTTTGTGAGAAAAAAGTTTTTATTAAATCTCTGCTGCTCTGATTTCCACTTGTTGTTTAATTGAGTTAGTTACCAAAAACTAGAAAGTTTTTAAATTAAACTAACTAATGGCTGTAAATTATGATTTGTAATGTTTTTGAGAAAGGATAAGGATAATACCAGTTAAGAACTACAAAAAAATCTTATAAATTTATTAAGAACTATACCTCATTGTTTGCAGAACAACAATGAGGATTGAATGAACAAATATACAAAATTATACACTAATCTAAATTACACTAATCCTAAGGGTTAGATTAATCTAATGTTAAAAACCAAAATATCAAATAAAAATCAAGATTAAATTTTCACTCCCCGGCAACGGCGCCAAAAACTTGATGTGTCGTTGTGTGGTTGTAATTTATGTTTCAAGTTTTAAATTTATATTTTGCCGACTTTACCAAAAACAACACTTTAACGGGCAGTGTACCCGATCAGATAGGAGTTTTGTGGTAAGTAAGGTGTCGATCAATAAGAGCGAGAAACAATCTTTTAATTTATTAATATTTTGGTTATCTAAACTAAATTAATTATATTCTATGTTAAACCTACGCTAAACCTATGTTAATCCTAAATCTAACGGATAAGGGGGTTTTCAGCCAGAGAGACTGGCATGGGTTTTGTGGTGACTAAAATCAACTTAAGACGCTAAAACACACGCAAGCAAATTAACAGAAGATAAAAGAGTGGTCTAGCCAAGTATAAGAAAACTGTATTAACCATTATTAATCCAATCAGAACGTTGGTTTGTTTATTTAGTACAATGATTACTTATCTTGAGGCGGCATATCATTCTTAAGACTTAGGCGGTACATCTTCCTAAGACCTAGATACGAAGAATTCTGTCACAATTAGAGTGTTAGCCCTAAAATATGGTGACTAATCCGAAATTACATTTATTATTTATAGTCATGTCGGGTTAGTTTAGCTAGTCAAGCCTGGGACTATAAATACCTCCTCCATACTTCCATAGAGGGGTAGAAGTTCACATTTGTAAAGTGTGAGTGTGTGCGTCTTCCTTCTTTTCTCTCAGCCACACACACAACTTCTTATATCTTTTATCTTTTCTCTCTAATAAACATGGATCAATTTCTTTTCCATTTTACCATACCTCCAGATCTTGTGTTATAAGGGTGAATCTTATGTTAACAATTGGCACCAGAGCACAAGGGGAATCCGTGTTGTTTAACTACTGATTATGTGGTGAATAAGCTCAAAAATTCATGGCTTATTTTGAAGAAAAATAGCCACGGTTTAAAAAAATTGGGCTTATTGAGTTGTTAATCTTGTTCTTTCCTTGATCTACATATTAAACAGGTTAGATTGCTACCAAAATCATGGATTACTCAAGCATCTAGTTTGATTTATAAGCTTAAAAGGTTTGGTTTATTTATGTGTTCTAAGTGGTGGTTTGGTTCGAATTTGATGATTCACGAAGAAAGGCTTGTAATTTCGTGTTATACATTCTTCTAACCACTTAGTATTATGCCCCTAAAGCTTATTTGAGTTGTTAATCGGCTTGATTGGCTTGATTTTTCTTATTTCATGCTAGTGTTCTACATGGTGGTTTGATTAAAAAATCATTATATTGGTGGCGGTTTGACAAAAGTAGGGGACAAGATCCGTGTTTTAAGGAAAAAGTAAGCCGACGGTTTGACCAAGTCAAAGGTGGTTTGGTTAAAATTCAATTTAATATTCGCGGCGGTTTGACCTATAGTACATGACGGTTTGCTATGATAGGTGGCGGTTTGCCTGTTTTTAAGGCGGTTTGATCATAGGTACGGCGGGTTGATTATTTTAATGGCAAAATCAAATGTTACTCTGCCCAAAAAAATACAATTTCCATGGCGGTTTGATTATTATATTAGACGGCAGTTTGATAAGTCTCACGGCGGTTTGATCAAAAAGAACTAGGCAGCGGTTTGCCAAATTTGGTGGCGGTTTGAGTAAAATAATAAGGCAGCGGTTTGGTTTTTAAAAATGGCGGCGGTTTGCCTTTTAAATGCCAGCGGTTTGGTCAGTTTTAGCAGCGGTTTGATTTAAATATACGGCGGCGGTTTGCTCTATTTTCAGCCGGCGGTTTGCTGAATTAGTTGTGGCGGTTTGGTGTAATAATGGTGGCGGTTTGGTCACAAACAAGGCGGCGGTTTGCTTTGTTTTTGGTGGCGGTTTGGTCACAAAAGAGGCGGCGGTTTGCTTAGCCTTTGGTGGCGGTTTGGCTTACTTTTGATGGAGGTTTGCTTAATTTTCACATTAACAAATCTCACTTCAATGAACTTTAAACGACAAAGTTAAACCTTAACAAACCATCAACCTAAACCATTAACAAGGACTTAAAAACACCAATTCCACAAAAAAACAAACACCACGATCATGAATCGAGACTTATAAAACACCACAATCAACCATAACAACACACCACACAAACAACAACACTTAATCCTAAAACGATCCTGAAAAGATTTACTTAAATGACAAAATGGCTAGAGATTTAGATTACGATGACATGTGATTACGAAGTTGATTTGGTATCCCTTATTTGCGATTAAATTTGAATTTCACAAAGGCGTCTACTTATTTCATCATCGAGACTTTCTTCTATTTTCTATCGATTGATGACTTGCTTGAACGTATACAGTTATGATTAAGACTTAAGTTATCTAGTTTCCAGAAGTCAAGGGGTGGTTGGATGAAGACCTGGATAACTATCACTTAAAAGAGTTACCTTGTAGTACTCAGTGTCACACGCAGATGTCGATGTGAATAATTTCAAGAGGTGTTGTACTTCTTATACTTTTGATGTTGGGTATAAGGTACTTAGAGATTTTCTTCTGCACCGTTCTTCAATCAACAATAGTGCAAGATTAAGTAACAAATTTAGGGGATTTTACTTCAGTTTCAAGTTTGGAATATCGGGTTTACTTCACCAAGTGATCACTACAATAGTGAACAGAAAACGAGTTGGTAAGTTAGCCAGAGAGTATAAAGGTTGAGATGTAATCAACACTTCTCACAGGTATTTTTGTGCTATTCCAAGACAAAGATACTTCACAGTCTAAGCAAAATCTTCAAAGTTCTTTGATGACATTCATTCACAAGACCTTGATTATACCAAGTGTTCTTGATTCTTGCTTCAATTCCTTTACGGTTTGTGAAGTCAAGAGGGTAATGATTCTTTTGTATATCAAGATTTGTGCCAACTTCCAAGGGGAAGTAGTGTATACTACCTCACTTAGAATGGTTTGTGAAGTATTCTACAAACGTGAGAAGAACAATTGCTGATTTCTCGCATGCATCCCCGAACAAATATTCACCAAGCCCTAATGACAAGAAGTAGTAGTCGTTAGTGTGGTTTGATTTCTACAAAATCTGATGTGCACTTTGATGACAGTAAAGATTGTTTAAGCTACATCAATGCTTTTATGAATCTGCTCAAGATAGGGATGTTGGTTTGGGGGGAAGCTGATTGCTAAAAATGAGTCTATAAAGAAAGCTTTTCAAGACATGTTGCATAAGTTAAGGGGGAAGTTAATCCAACTCATGCATACTACAATGGTTCCTGTATAAGTAAAGACACTGTAGATCCAAGCTGGAGTACAAGTTTTAAGACCAGAAGAACTCAGAAGACATCTTTAGCTTTGGAAGCGCTTTGGAAGACTTTATTTGTATTGTATTTGTACCTGATAGGAACATTGTAAGTAATTCTGTATGTCCACATATTGGGAGAAGATTGTTAGCCCTAAAATATGGTGACTAATCCGGAATTACATTTATCATTTATAGTCGTGTCGGGTTACTTTAGCTAGTCAAGCCCGGGACTATAAATACCCCCTCCATACTTCCATGGAGAGGTAGAAGTTCACATTTGTAAGTGTGAGTGTGTGTGTCTTCTTTCTTTTCTCTCAACCACACACACAACTTCTCATATCTTTTATCTTTTCTCTCTAATAAACATGGATCAATTGAAAAATCATTGTTTTTTGAAAACATTGTGAGGGTTGGAGTGTTGAACACACAATTTTGAAAGATTATGAATTGTCATCGAGAAATTCTTGAAAAAATCATGTTTAACTTTTTGAAAAACCAAATGTTAGAGGACTTATCTTCTAACAGTAAGGGTAAGCGCACTGATACGTACACTATCCTTTTTCTTGAGCTTAAAACATTGAATGTCTTGTAAGAACAGCTCAAGACCGAGAAACGTTAATATTCTCGTTGTGAGGATGACTTATAAACCTTCCTTTATTTAAAGTCCGGGTTATGTACTGATATTTGCACATAAGCCATTTAGAAAATTAGAAATGACATGTTTTGAAACTATTTGAAAACTCTCGCTCGAACTTCATTTACACACCCGTGTCAATGTTAATCGACATTTCTAAGCACGTAAATGTTATCGATTCCAAGAGACATGTCGAGAAGATTCTTTTTGGAAATTTTCTGATTTTCTGATTTTGTATTTTCTTTTTGAAGCATTATATTTTTGTATTTTGCTTTTCTCAAAAAAAATTACACGGTGATGTTTGATGATGATATCAAGCAGTCTCATTTGCCAGAACCTCCAGTTCCGCTAGAGTCACACATCTCATACCAATCCTTCGGACAAGATACTTAAACCGATCATCAGGAAGGGCTTTCGTAAACATGTCAGCTAATTGGTATTCAGTTCTGACAAAATATAATTCAATTATACCATTTTCAACCTGTTCCTTTATGAAATGATACCGAGTATGGATGTGCTTTGTTCGCGAATGTTGCACGGGGTTGCATGAGATTGCTATGGCTGACAGAGAGTCGCAATACAATGGTATTTTGTTGTAGTTGAAGCCCTAATCTTTAAGTTGTGTCCTCATCCACATTACTTGAGCACAACTTGCAGATAACGCCACATACTTTGCCTCTGCTGAACACATTGCAGTGTAGTTTTGTTTCTTTGACATCAAACTTACTAGCTTATCACCAAGGAATTATGTCCCTCCAGAAGTGCTTTTGCGAGTATCAATGCATCCGGCATGATCAGCATCTGAAAATGCTGTTAGTTCAAAGCCAGAATCCTTTAGATACCAGAGTCCCATGTTAATGGTACCCTTTATATATTTAAAGATTCTTTTAACCTCCTTGAGGTGCTGTTACTGTTGTCGTGTTGATAACGTTGCACTAATAGCAATACTGCTTGCACTAAGTCTGGTCTACTAGATGTCAAGTACTTGAGTGACCCGATTTTACTACGGTATAGTACAGATTGGGGTTTCTACGGGGTTCTCCACCAAATCTACATCTTAGTTTGGTTTTTTGTAGCACAATGTGTACCAATGGCAGTGTTATTGTCCATATTTGCTTTTTTAGAATTTCTTAAAGCGTTAACTCTTGCCTGATTGATAAAAATTAAAACTTTTGGGGTAGTCTGGTGGATCTGTCAGTCCTAAAAAAAGAACTTCATATCACACTTCTAGGACATTTAAATCTACTGTGCATTAACTTTTCAAATTCTTTTTGAATATTTAGTGTTTGTTAGAAACATAATTTATGTCCACTCCACCGTAAATCTCACAAGTAGGGAATATCCTCCCGTATTTTATCTTGAAGAATATAGTTGGGTCTGTTGTACCTTTAGTAAAGCCTTTAGACAATCAGGGAAGTTTGAGAGTTCATCATTACCTGGCTTACTTGGGGCTTGGCTTTAATCCATACAAAGCTTTCCTGAGAGGTATACTTTTTCTGGATTATCTAGATCATCGAACCCATTCCGAGCTGAAGCAACATACAACCAACTCCTTCAGGTGGGACCATTAAGAATGCCATTTTTTAACGTCTATTTAATAGCTTGGGAAAAGACTTGTGGCTGTCCCGTGCGGGCAACGAAATCTGAACTGATATCCAATGCGAGCAACTGGTGCATAATGATTCTCTTCAATAATCTTGAGTACCTCTTCCTGAGCATAACCTTATAGTACATAGTCTTGATTTGTTACGAATTACTGTATGTTCTTCATCCTTTTTGTTCATTCCATAATCCACTTTAGCCTTTTTAATAATCTTGCCAAATCGGTTTTTTGTTCGACTTAGTTCCCAAACTTTTAGTCTGTTCGAACATGATGAAAGTTTCTTACATAATTGCTTCAATCCATTGACCGCAGAAGAATCAAGCCATTGCGTCCTTATGTGTCTATTCGGTTCGACTAAGTACTCAATCTGTGAGCGTGAACATTACCACATTTCAGGATCTGTGGCAAGCTGTCGTCTTGTTTGGAATGCATGGTTGGGATTTCCTCGAACTTGTTCTAATGGATGTCTTTGGTCCATCGGTATAATCATGACTTTGTGGTTGAAATGAATGCACATCGGTATTATCAATGTTGCGTGAGGAAGACTCACCAGTTTCTTGTACCCGAGTACAAAAAGGATTGATAAATTCATCTTCTTGAAACGATGCATTCGATGCTTGATCATTGTTGTTTTCCTCAGCTTGACCGTGTGTTGGAGTGTAATATTCTTCAATTAAAGGACTGAAGAGAAATTCTAATCCTTGATGTGACAAATTTGTCTTTTCTGCTGTAGGAACAACATTTTGTCTTAGGGGCACGGGGCCAGAGTTGTCATAATCTGACGCCTTTTGTCCTTTAGGAACTAGGCCTGAAGTGACATTTTCAACAGACATCTCTTGTCGTTGTGGTGCGAGGTATGAACTCTTGTGGTCAGACATCATGAGTTAAGGGGGAATCTATGAAGAAAGCTTTTCAAGACATGTTGCATGAGTTGAGGGGGAAGTTAATCCAACTCATGCATACTACAATGGTTCCTGTACAAGTAAAGACACTGAAGATCTAAGCTGGAGTACAAGTTTCAAGACCAGGAGAACTCAGAAGACATCTTTAGCTTTGGAAGCGCTTTGGAAGACTTTATTTGTGTTGTATTTGTACCTGATAGGAACATTGTAAGTAATTCTGTATGTCCACATATTGGGGGAAGATTGTTAGCCCTAAAATATGGTGACTAATCCTGAATTACATTTATCATTTATAGTCGTGTCGGGTTAGTTTAGCTAGTCAAGCCCGAGACTATAAATACCTCCTCCATACTTCCATAGAGGGGTAGAAGTTCACATTTGTAAAGTGTGAGTGTGTGTGTCTTCCTTCTTTTCTCTCAACCACACACACAACTTCTCATATCTTTTATCTTTTCTCTCTAATAAACATGGATCAATTTCTTTTCCATTTTACCATACCTCCGGATCTTGTGTTATAAGGGTGAATCTTATGTTAACATAGAGTATCCGCATAAAGCATCCTTATTTGCTGATTATAATCTATCTTAGGAATTAAAGCTATGGTGATCTTGTTAAACCCCAGCTCATGGAGACTTTACCCACTTACTGCTTAATGGTAATTTATACACTAGTAGTCCACTAACCAAGTCTTTACCAATTAATTGAGAATGTACTTGTTGATCCCTAGGGTCACCTGTCGGTCCAACTAAGCTCACAATCTAAGGGCAAAGATAGGTTATTATTCGTGATCCTATTGGTCTAGATGTATAAATCACTATATGGAGAGTTATTCCGGCATCTAGATTACTTGGTCTGTATCACTAGATCCAGTTGAATGATAGGTCACATACAAAAGCACGTAAACAAGTATAAACTAATAAACATAAACAAGCAATCAACGATAATTAAGCAATCGAGATAAACAAACCAAACATTCAGATCTTCAAAATAATGGCTAATACCCGAAGGTATTAGTCTTCAAATGTCATAATCAATACAAAAGTAATAATTTAGCCAAGGTAAACTAGCCGAGTTAACGAATGATACCAAAAACTGAACGATTACAAGAGTATAGGAGATTACAAGTTGTTTCCTATAGAATTAATTACGTTGCAAGACCTCTTCTACTCTTCTTTTCCTCTGAAAATCGACTTTTATGGTTTCGGTATCGAAAATATGATTTAGCACACTGAAAACCCATTTTTAGGTTTTCTATTTATAAGGTCTGGAAAAAGGTCGATACGGCGTATTGACTGAGGTCAATATGGCGTATCGAGGGTTTCTTGGAGTAGGGACCACGTTTGATATCTTCTAGAATATTTTATTTCCATAACTTGAATACGGCGTATTGGTCTTCCCTGGATACGGCGTATTGATCTTGTTTCCTTCGTGGTTTTTTGTGAAGTGCAGGCACAGATACGCCGTATCTTCCTTGATAAATACGGCGTATCGGATGTCAGAACAGTAATCTTCAAATGTCTTCGTTTAAGCTCTAGAATGCATGCCTTTTTGCTAATCTTCACCAAGTACTCCATAATTACTGCAATTCTTAAATACAAACGATTAAGTAACAATTTTTTGCAATATTTATATAAAATAGGTTATTTTCATGGGATAAATGATGCTATAAAAGTGACGTTATTTGATGTCATCAAATATCCCCCTACTTGAATCCTACTTGTCCTCAAGTATCCTTTTGAAGTTTATGAAAATGTATCCCTAAGGATTTTTCCGTTAAGCATTTATTTGATCTATTACAAGTACACAACCAAATACCTCACGAAATAAGAAGATGAAAACACTCAAATCACTCAACTAATCTATGTGGTAACATGTAACTAATTCGCTCAATTGCTCGGTGGTGATGAGTATTCTATCATAGGCTTGGCAATGATACACATCTCCACCACTAGATCTAAGGGGTAACAAGTTTATAAAGATAAAATAGGTTTTTATTATAAGGCTTAGGGTTGATCATTCTACAATCTTTCACCAAAAGTACCACACCAAAAAGGCAGTTGAAGCACACATACATGGCCGTAACGACGGAATAGACATGCATGTTCGATCACATCCTCATTCGCGTAAAACCTATGGTTAATAATTAGGAAAGAGAAATAAATTGTTGTTAAATAAAAATTACGAAACAAATAGACTAAGTCCAAAACAAATAAGGCACAAGTTGCTAGACACTTTTTCTCGACCGTTACCATGAAAAAGACACAACTATTTACACACGTCTTGATCATAGATAAAAAACAACAACCTAAGTTGGCGTTCCCGTAACGGTCAACTTCCCAATCATCCCATACTTTACATACTTTTACAAGACAAGTGGCGATATCTACCACTTTATACAAAACTTTACATCGTTGACTTATAAGACGTATCAACGAATAATCGATCTTTCATATAATTCCTTTGGTTTTTTTCTTTTGCGAAACGATTATCTTCAAACTTTCCTCCTCTTTTTTGTTGCGATTTTTCTAATTTTTTCATTTTTTTCATATACTAACTACGAAACTCGGTGTAATTTCACCATCTTCACGATCATAATAACTCCGGATAATTCCTTCGATAATTCTTCATTCTTCGGACGTACCAATAATTGTGTTGGTAGTAAAAATACATGAGTTTTGACTACTTTATACATTCCCATTTGCAATGTGCAAATTTCTTCCCAACCGTACCAAAGATAGAAAATTGACACAAGACTCGGGAAATACATACTTTACACTTTAAGCAACTAGCAACTGATAAATAGACTTAATCTAACAGGGTAGGCTAAGGTGTAAAGGTGTAACGAAACAAACAGTTGGTGTTATTCCTATAGGATTAGCTCTATAGGTTTTTCTAGGGGTATCTTACTCTTAAGATGAGAGTAAACAAAGGGTTTATACTGGGATTTAACTAACCAGTGTAGTTAGCTAATAAAACAACATATAAAGGCTTTTTGGGTGTGATCATAGAAATTTACCAATTTAAAAAGGTTACCCAATCTAAATCCATAGTACTCATTATTGTGGTCTTGAATAGATATACCAAGCCAAGTTTTAAAGTCTACAACATCACCGGCACACTCATATTTTGTGGAATTTAGGTAAACATTTGGAAACGGATAAGGTTAAATCCTCACAATATCTAATAAGGGTTATTGTGTGTAGGTTATGTAACAAGTAATTTCACAAAAGTATGCTTGAAAAAAAATTAAATTTGAGCATAATTTAAGCATTTTATGTGAAAAATAGGACAAGTATACATTCTAATTCCCATCCCCCCACTTGAATTATACAACGTCCTCGTTGTATAGATAAAACATTAAAAACGGGAATTAAAAGAATTAGAATGAGAAACTCCCCTGATATTTTGCTCGGTAGATTCTCTAAGTTGAGTTTATGAGCAAGGATGTGTGTTGTAAATGCGTTTGTATTCCAGCATGACTACAATCACACATAGGATTCCAGATGATCGATACTTCACCAACTTTGTCGATTTCTTTGCAGCGAGGTCCTGTGCAAAATATAGAAAAAACACGCAAAATCTTATCTCGGGTATCTACGGTTAATTAAATTAGCTAAATAAATTGTACTGGAGACCAATACGCCGTATCCATAAACTAGAATACACTGTATTGAGAAACCTGTAAAAAGTATCTAAATACGGGCCAGTCTATTGAATACGCCATATCATGTTCATGAATACGCCGTATTGACAGAACTGTTAATAATGTTTAAAGTGCATAAAATAACAGACTGATAACGTCCAGACATTCAATACGCCGTATGGTATGGAGTGGATACGTCGTATTGATGTCTGGGAAGACAGACTCGATAAAAATAAATAACAATCCAGGTTGTCTCCCGGGAAGCACTTTTCTTTCAGCTAGTCTTTAAGTTAGACTTTTTCCTTCCAGCTCCTTCATTCGGTGCGTGTCACCTTCCATCCGTTATCTTTTTTCTAAAAAAATTCTTGGTAGATTTAAGATATACTATCTTCGTTTCTTTCCCAAGTAGTATATTCACATCTTTTTACAGCAATGTATTCTTCGTTAGGTCCTAGTGAATATTTTATGGCTTCAAACTTCTTGGCTTTGCATACCCTTTTATTAGGTTGCTCATCATTCTTATTTTCTCCTTTACGCTTCATTTTTCTCAGCTCATTTCCTTCTTTAATGTCACGTTCGTCATGGGCCTTGAAGAATGAATCAGTAGCAGTGTTGAGGGGGTTTCCATAGTCAGATTTCTTCCATTCATTATTGTTTAGAATGTTGTCATTCATTCGTCTTTTATTCTAATTCCCATTCATCCAGGAGTGGAATAATACCTTTTTAGTCATTCCATCCACTTTCATATGGTTTTCGAATGACGAATTTACTCGTGATATGAATTCAAGTGGATTAATTCCCCAGTTATTCCCTTCGTTCAACATCTCATCTTCGCCATTGTGGGATTCGAGATAGAATTTACAAAAGAATTTTTCTACTAGCTCTTCCCAAGTGGTAATTTTTCCTTCCTTCTCATTTATCCACCATTGTCTTGCATCATCAGCTAGTGAGAGATGAAAAACCTTCATTCGTAGTCGATGGGAGTCCACACCAGGAATTTTGATTAAATCAAGTAATTCAAGAACCTTAGCAATGTGGTCCACCACGTCTTCATCAAACATACCATGGTATGCATTATTTTTTTTAATTCTATCAAAAATTCCTTGCTGAGTTCAATATTTATATCGTCATCGGTAATAGGCTTAGTAGGATTTTGTTGATCACACTTGAATGGATCTTTAATTCCTTAGCTTGTGTAAGGTTTAGTTATGCAAGATAAATCCTACGCAACTATGATAGAAACTTTGTTT